>SJYV01011142.1:1245657-1257709 GCA_006410875.1 Neotragus pygmaeus | reverse complement strand
TACATCTGTGTCTCTTTTGCTGTCTTGCATATAGGATCATTGTTATCATCTTTCTAAATTCCATATATATGCGCGTTAATATACTGCATTGGTGTTTTTCTTTCTGACTTACTTCGCTCTGTTTAATAGGCTCCAGTTTCATCCACCTCATTAGAACTGATTCAATGCATTTTTTTTTAATAGCTGAGTAAAGACTCTTGAGAGTCCCTTGGACTGCAAGGAGATTCAACCAGTTCATTCTAAAGGAGATCAGCCCTGGGTGTTCTTTGGAAGGAATGATGCTAAAGCTGAAACTCCAGTACTTTGGCCATCTCATGCGAAGAGTTGACTCATTGGAAAAGACTCTGATGCTGGGAGGGATTGGGGGCAGGAGGAAAAGGGGACGACAGAGGATGAGATGGCTGGATGGCATCACCGACTCAATGGACGTGAGTTTGAGTGGACTCCGGGAGTTGGTGATGGACAGGGAGGCCTGGCGTGCTGCAATTCATGGGGTCACAAAGAGTCAGACACGACTGAGCAACTGAACTGAATATTCCATTGTGTATATGTACCACAACTTTCTTATCCATTCATCTGCCGATGGACATCTAGGTTGCTTCCATGTCCTGGTTATTATAAACAGTGCTGCGAACATTGGGGTACACGTGTCTCTTTCATTTCTGGTTTCCTTGGTGTGTACGCCCAGCAGTGGGATGGCTGGGTCGTATGACAGTTATATTTCCAGTTTTTTTAAGGAATCTCCACACTGTTCTCCATAGTGGCTGTACTAGTTTGCATTCCCACCAACAGCGTAAGAGGGTTCCTTTTTCTCCACACCCTCTCCAGCATTTATTGTTTATAGACTTTTGGATAGCAGCCATTCTGACCAGCACGAGATGGTACCTCGTTGTGGTTTCGATTTGCATTTCTCTGATAATGAGTGATGTTGAGCATCTTTTCATGTGTTTGTTAGCCATTTGTATGTAGAATATTCTAGAAAATTAATTTCCAAAATACTGTTTTCTAACAGTAACTTTAGTACACCAGGCAACATTTACAATGTTTTGATCCTGAGCTCTACTTCCAAGTACTACCGAGTTAAAAATAAAGGTTAGAAATCTGATTCTTTTTTTAAAAAAATCTGATTTTTTTAAGATGGGGGGAGGCAATATTATGTCCTGCCACTGAAACAAATAGCTTTAGGGCCATTGGAAGAGGACTGTATTTGGTGCAGGGGCCATAGCTGGCTGACCACTGCCCTGTAGCACTGCTGGCTTCATATGGGTCATGTCCTGGGCCAGTGATCTTCAGCCTCAGCTTCCTGCTGAGACATACCCAGAGATAGCACTCCCAAGCAGGGCGTCTCTCACAGGCACACTCAGATAGTCTTCAGGCTCTGCCAGACAGCAAAGGCTTGATTTGTACCCCTTCCTTGTAGCTGGGGATGCAGGGTCCTCTCCTCGTAAGCGGAGGGTATCTCTGACTCGCCTTTTAAGTGAGTGAACGATATCCTACTACATTTTATTCTTAGCTTCCCAAACAAATTATCCTGAACATAACACAAAATTTTCTAGACCATTAATACCATGAATAAGGGACATAAAATGTTACAATGCTTGGGATCTGCTTCAAAGCGTTATGGGGCCAGGGAAAGGGTCTGTGTGGGAAATGGCATGGATTCTAGGTTTTGTTGTAGAGTTCAGTCACTCAGTTGTGTCTGACTGTTTGTGTGGCAACTGGCAAATCTAGGGGCCAACCCTAGATTGGCGAAGAACATAGTATGCACAGTCCTGCCTATGGTGCCTGGTCAAAATGCCCCAGAATACAAAGATTTACTTCAATGGACAGAAAACAGTTTTGCAGATCTACTAGTGAATGCTGACCTGGTGCATATAGGTGCCATCTGAGATTTTTACTTTACTTGTTAGTGAAGGTCTGTCAAGTGACAAAGGATACTGAGGAGGCAGACATCATCTAGAATTGGACGTAAGTAGAAGAAACTTGGTAAAATGGAAAAAAAAAATCCCACTACCGAATTTAAATCATTCTCAACTGCTATAGGCCAGAATAGAGCCAGATCCAGGAGGCTGGGAAACTGAGAACGGAGAGAGATACCTTGAAACATTTAAACTTAAAGGTAGGACACTCCCTGGAGAGGCACCAACATGGCTGTCAAGATTCCATGAAGTCTGCCTGATTACTGACTGGGCTACTATTTGCTCTCATTAAGAAACCCACCAACTTGCATGAAACAGGGCACTCAAAGCGGGTGTACTGGGACAACCCAGAGGGATGGGATGGGGAGGGAGGTTCAGGATGGGGGACACATGTACACCCATGGCTGGTTCATGTCAATGTATGGCAAAAACCACAATACTGTAAAGTAATTAGCCTCCAATTAAAATAAACAAATTGATTTAAAAAAGGAAAGAAAAGAAACCCGTCAACTGGCTCCTGATCACTCAGCTCCTGATCACTCAGCTCCACAATATAAAACAATCTGGTAGAGTTCAACTCAGATTTGTTTTAGAAATATACAGAGAAAACAGGGGTCACTCAAGATCAGGCTGCCCATCAGAAGAGACCTCTGTTCCACTGTATTGGTTTTAATTTGTGAAGGTGCTTTCCTTTCCCTACAACTGCCTCCTGAATCTACTCTTTTCTTTCATACAATAGCCCAGTCTTCCACTAAGAAGGCTGAGGGCTCCCGTCCTTGCTGATCACCGGTTCTGCTCATTTTAGTTGTCTTGACTTTACCACCCCTTTCCTTGTGGTTTACATTGTTTTACAGTTAATACCCAAGATTCTCACCCTTCAAAACTTCTGGATCACCACAAATATTCTTCTGTTCTCACTTCTTATGACACCTCCTGTTGCCAAAGCCATCCCACCCTTTCATTTTATTTTGTCATCAAAGCACCATAGGAAGAGGCAAGGAAGAATTATCCTGAAGGAGTCAGAAGGAGCATGGCCCTACCAACACTGTGATTTTTGACTTCTAGCCTGCAGAACTGTAAGAAATAAATCTCTGTTGTTCTAAGCCTGCCTGCTTGTGATACTCTGTTATAGCAGCCATGCAAAAGAGATGTGTATAAGAGACAGCCATTCAACTTCAGCTTCTTCAGCATTACTGGTTGGGGCATAGACTTGGATTGCCGTGATATTGAATGGTTTGCCTTGGAAACAAACAGAGATCATTCTTCGTTTTTGAGATTGCATCCAANGCAAGTACTGGGGCAGGCGACATGGCCAGCAGGCAGGGCACGGTGGACCACAGGGGTGTGTAGGACACACAGGTGCCAATGAGGAGGCTGTCACAGAGCTGTCTGAGCGAGAGGAGAGGGGCTGTAGGAATCAGACAGGGAGCTTCTTCGGAGCCTGCAAGGGACTTCATCTTCTTTCTTCCAAAATAGAAAAAGGCAGTGATGAAATAATGGTTTCTAACTCCAAAATTTCCATTAAAAATTTTTGTTACTGTTGTTATGTTTTCTTTTCCCTGGCGTGGAGCTAACTGACCTGGTATCGTTTGTTACCAGGAGTTAAAAGGCAAATAATGAGGGCCAAATTCCAACGGAAACCTGGCTTCATTGATTAGGCCAAAGGCATTTCAGAATTATTGGTTGCTAACCCTCAAGGTGAACAAAAGGTCTTCAGACATGGAACTATAATTTTCCCCTAGAGATGCATATTGGTGATTTCAACGGATGGACCACAGGCTTTGTGGATGCTGACAAACCACCAGGAACAGCTCTAGGAAGAACTCCTGACACCCTTCTCCAGGCCAATTGCAAAGGTGGAGGCCACACCCTTGTGCTTATCTTCTCCAGGTGCAGGCCTAGTTGCCTCACACTGTGCACCAATGGAGATTCCATTTCCCTTTTGATGAAACAGGCCAACTCTCTGCATCAGATGCTACAAGGAAAACACCCTAATTTCCTTCTTTCAAAGAAAAAAAATTGTGGTTTCTTTTTCTTTTTTTGGTTACTAGGGACTAGGCCTGGATAAATGAAATCCACAGGACACTCTCAGTTAGCTCAGTCGTATGGCAAAGTTGTAGATAGGGTGTTGCTGCATTGAGGATCTGATAATTTCTCCTGTCTTCCCTCATGGAAATGCTAAAAAAGCACCTAAGGGAGACATCAGAAGATGGTCTGGGCAAATTCACAAACTGAACCATTGACTCTCAGGGCTGTAAAACTGAACACATTAAGGATGGGGAGATGGTCCTTATTCCCTGTATGTCAAGTCAGTCAACACCTTGACTTCTACTTGAGTCAGCCAGCACCTACAGCCTCTGGCCAAGGTCAGCCTGTCAGGTGGTTGCTTTTAGGGGAACCATGCATAAGGCAGAAACCTGAGAGGGGGACGCTGGACTGAACTCTCAGACACTGCTGGCATGAGCCTCTGAACGTATGCTCAGTTCCAGTCCCGAACAAAGCTCCCATCAAATGCAAGTAAAAAATGAGAAGAGAAAGAAGTCACAGTTTATGACAATTTATGTGGTCATCTTGGCTTCATTTCCTCCAGGCTTCCTTCAAGTTCAAAACACACACTGGCAAAAACACTATCACTCTTGAATGTTCATATAAACTTAATGGCAGAATGAAAGAAAGGAGAGTGTGCGGCAAGTTAGATGGATTTCATCCAGAGTACCCTGCAGGAGCAATTAATTTTACTGCAGACTCTGAGAGGGTTAATGTTCCTGGCACACCACTTCGCTTCTGAGAGAAGACCTCAAGCAAGTTATTATCTGTATCCCTCCTATTATCGTTGAATGTTTGCCCCCGCACTGGAAAAGAAGCCTGTTCTTCTCTGCAATGGGGCTATTAATTTTTTTCTAAATGATGCTCTATGGGATAAAGAAAACAAAACCAAAACAACATCTTGGAAAATAATTTAGTAAAATACGGGGCTCTCCAAGAGCTGAGCCGGGCAGCAGCCTAGGTTACGAACAAAGTTTCTTAGCAGTGCCAGTAAAATAAAACAGAACCACTGTTTCAGACACCCTATTTTTGGCTAAGGTTTCACTCCTCAATTACTTTCAAAGTTATTCATTTCAGTCAACATTAGAAGGGTAAGTCAACATTTGTCCTGGCAACAAGCCCAATTTTGTTATTTTATTAGTCTGCTACTAGTTAAATTGGCCCGTGATTAAACACATCTAATAAATAGCCCCAGAAGATTGGAGTTTAGCAGAAAACCACATTCAAGTTCTCTTACACAGGATGTTACTATTATTTAACCTTGGGCAGAAAGAGACACGCACACCTTCACCTCGATAGGTTCCTTTAAGCGAACGCCAGCCCACTGCCTGAAACTCACTTTGGTCATGCCCAGACATAGCACTGCAGACCTTCAGAGAAAGAGGAAGCTAAATATTTAGCTCTCTCTGCGGTCCCTGGCTCAACATACACCTTCTGATCATCAAGGGAAGCCCTGACTCTGTCAAGGAGAAAGGGCCAGATGTTTAGAGCTGAAGCACTTTATGAGTCTGACCTGGAACAGTGTGAGAGCTGCCGGCAGACGTGAGCCTCTGTGGCCCCTACAGGGAAGCAAACCTTAGGCACAGATGTTTTCTCTTGATTGGTGTCAGGTTATGTCTTTTTGTCAAGCAGGCCACAGAAGAAATGTGCCCACAGGTCTGGAAAATGGGGTCAGAGCCTCACATTACTGGTAGATGCCAACAAGTCACCCGGAGGTGACATGGTGACCTAATTACAGCCACAGGCCTGGAGGAAGGGCTCTGTGGTTCTGGGGTTTCAGTCAGTTGTTTCCTACTGACTTCTTGGAAGCCGTGGGGTGGGATATAAATTCTGTATTTGTTTATCTCTGTAAAAGGGATTCCCTGGCTTCCCCTTGGGCTGAAGGTGTAGGGGGAGAGAAGAATGCACCGGGATGCCAGCTCTGCTTCAGGGTTTAGAAACAGGTGTGTACAGCCCTCAAGAGCACTTTAAGGACACTGGCTGAGGCTTCCTCTGTGTTTAAAAATGAGCAGAAAGCCTCTGCTGCAAGTGACAAAGTTTTTATCACTCTGGCACCCTAAACAATTCTTTGCAAAGGTTCTGAGGATAACATATGAACCAACCTATCTGGCCAGAGGACAATGTCCTGTGAACTCCATGCCTTCTGACTTCAGGTCAACAACGTAACTTCCACAGGCTGGGTCTCATGCCCTGTGAAGTGGGGGTGGCCCTCCTACCGACCCACAGGGTTGCGCTTTCATTCATCCCCTGTAGCACTGGACTCTTCCCTGCCCAGGGACAGAGCTGTCACTCCGGGTCACTGCCACGGTCTCACCAATAACATGCCCTGTTCTCTGAGGATTTGGGCTGCTACAAGACCATATTTTGATTCCACATTCTTGCCTTCCCTTTCCTCCGGCAGTTTCATCATCTTCTTAGTCAAGCCCTGACTAGACACAGCAAAACTGGGAGTGGTTTGGCAAGATCCAAGGCTATATCCAAGTAGAAAAAACCATCAGCCATGAAATCCCAAGATAAGAACCTGAGGGGCTGAAGGGCACCCAAAAAGGGTGGGTCGTGAAGTCTACAAGGAACTCCTCCCAGCCTACCTCTTCCCAGCCCACACTGCTGAACTGTGGGCTAGAAGAGCTGGCTTCCAATCTTGCCCGATCCCAGTACTATCTGGGATGAGGCAATGATAGGAATTCCGGGTGTTCAAGCCATGTCAGAGGTGCAAGGTAGAACTCCCAAAAACAACATGCTTCTTCTGGCTTCCAGAAAGCACCAGGCACAGATCCACTGACCTGTTCTCTCTCTCTCTCATCCTCCTGTCATCCCTTGAATCTCAGCATTATCTTAGCTTCCCAGAAGAGGAAAAAGAAGCACAGAGATGGAAAAGGATGCACAGATCGCAATCTCAGTGTCCCAAAGGAAGCACAGCGTGTTCCAGGCGAATGTGAGATGAGCGAACATGTCATAGGCAAGCAATGCTGACAGCCGGGTCTGCTATCTGACTGAAGACGAGGCTGGTGAGGGATCCTATATTCAGCTGCTAGGTGAAACCTAAAAGGAACATCCAACCAAGGGCCGTGGGTCTGCAGGAAAAGAATGTGGACCCCCTTCCTCTCGCTGCCTGGTCGGTTTCTGTTCTGGATGCTAACAGCGATTTGGAGCAGTTTGCAAGCCTTGCAGAGGTGTGACTTCCAGAGAGAAACATAAAATGCAGTAACTGAGCTCCCTGGTAACCCTACACTGTCCCTCCGAGCACAATTCATCCCGTCAAACCGTTTGGTCCCTGCGCATCCTCCGCGGCACACGCCTCCGCTTGGAACTGGGGAACACTGCACTCGGGTGTTACAGAACAGCCTGCTGTCAACTGGGAACAGGATATACTGAAACTTGATCCTTCAAAGTGGAGAAAGCTACCAGCCACACAGCCACCGGGGAGTGACTGAAGTGGGAAAAAAAGGTTTTTTTTTTTTCTTAAAATTGAAAACGTTCCTGCTTTGGCTTTCAGCTGACATCTTACCACCCACCAAGCAATGGTTTATAGGAAAATAAGGTACAAGAAACTGTCAGGTAGGTAATCTATAACGGATTCGTATGGCCTCGCCACTGCTCCCACACTCCCCAAGTGCAGACGAATAGCTTCACAGTGTTATTCCTTAGGGGTGTGTGTGTGTGTGTGTCTGTGTGTGTTGGTGCACACATGCAGAACACGACTGAACTTTGAGAGTCTGTGTGTGTGTGTGTGGTGTTGGTGCACACATGCAGAACACAAGACTGAACTTTGAGAGTTTTCCTTCTGTAGCACGTTTTTAATGACAGGAATTAAATCATGCCCACTAACAGTGTATTTTTCCAAAGGCTCATAACAAACCCTGGCTCCCACTGCTGTACACTTGCAACGTTGGAACACAGTGATTATGTGTTATTTCTGACTCTCAGCAATTAATATGCAACCAGATGTATCATTATCTACAGTCTATTAAAATTCAGAAGACTGTGCATTTGAAAAAGGCTGCATCACACTGACAAAGCAGGCAAAAACCTCCGAGTCCCAGCCCTGTACCCCAGTCACACACAGTTCATTTCAATTACAAAGACACATGAGGGCAAATGAATAAAAAAAGGCAGCTGACTTAAAAGAGGTAAATACAAATCTGGGATTTGGTTGTTTAGTTTTGCCACTGGAGATTCAGTAAAAGTTTCCAGGAAAGACAAGGGCAGTTTTGTGGTAAAAGAAAAATGTTCTTTATTCCTGAAGTCAAGGGCTCCTGTGGCAGAAAGGGGCAAAGCTCCCATGAGCTTGCCAGCACTGGCCAGCTCTAGAGGGAAGGGCTCCTCCAGGAGACTGGTGAGGGTCTAAGCTGACAGATTCCCCCCAGTCCTCAAGCACCCTCAGGGATGAGGGGAAGGCCCATTCACCAGAAGGTGCTCCCTCCTTCTGCCCCATCACTTAGAGGTCAGGCTCTGGACCACTCCTGAATTTACAAAGCAGATCTGTGCAGAGGGGTGGCAAGGGGCTGTCCTGGCCCAGCAAAGCCTCTAGAATTGCAGCTATGTAAACTACATGCTGCCAGGGCCCTGACCGACCTACTGAGTTAGTTCAGTCACTCTTTGTGAACTTCTAGCAATTTTCTAGAAACGGGGAAATAGGTCATTCCACCCCGACCCAGATGTAATTCTCTTCTGATTTTGTCAAGAGGAGAAAGAGAGGAAGAGGGTAAGAGGATTGCAAAATGGGTAAAGGGGGTCAGCTCTATGGTGATGGATGGAGATGAAACTTTTGTTGGCGACTATGCAGAAGTCAAAGAGTGTACACAGAAGTCAAAATATAATGTTGCACACATGAAACTTAGATAATGTTGTAAACCAACGTAACTTCAATTTAAAAACAAAAAGATACCTCGGGATTAAAATAATAAAGACAACAATAAAAATTAAAAAAAAAAAAAGAAGAAGAAGAAGAAGAAGAAGGAAGCCCTATGCAGCCAACGGGAGACCCTGGATTGGGAGGAGGAGGTACCAAGATCCAAGGGGTCTCCTGCTGCCCGGAGCTGGCACACGCAGTCACTCATCTATTCTACACAGCAATCCCATCATTCCATTTTATAGAAGAGGAAGCAGGTGTTCAGAGAAGTGAGGTGACTTGCCCCAAGACATACCCAGTAGTTATTGGCAGAGCTGAAATTCAAGTTCAGCTCTCGACTTGAAAGCTTTCCCAGACAGGATATGCAAATTCCTCTTACAATAACAACTACATTAATAGTAATAAATGGCTTCCCAGGTGGCTCAGCAGTAAGCCTGGCAATGGAGGAGACATGGGTTTGATCTCTGGGTCGGGAAGATCCCCTGGAGAAGGATGGCAACCCACTCCAGTATTTTTGCCTGGGAAATTGCATGGATAGAGGAGCCTGGTGGGCTACTGTTCACAGGGGCCCAAAGAGTTGGACACAACTGAGCACCCTGCAACAGTAATGATACCGACAGGCGATTTTGAGCCAGGCTTTGTCAAAGTATGTTCCATGCATGATTTTCTTGATTTCACTTAAGTTAGTACTACTAATACACCCATTTCACAAAGCAGGCAACTGAAGCTCAGAGGGGTTAAAAACTCTGCCTGAGGTCACAGAGTTGGTAGTGAGTGATAGAGCCAGGACTGAGCCCAAGGCTGCGACTCTCTGCAAGGCTTGATTCTAAACCACAGCACTGCTGTTTCCTAAGCCAAGGGTCAGGAGCCCTGAAGAAATCAAAGACTGTAGAGGCAGAAGGGACTAAGGGAAAGGGTGAAAAAGTAGGAACGTTGGTTCGACATCCAAGTCCTGAAATTCAGGAATCAGCACACCTTTTGTGTGCTCCCCCCACATCTTAAGAGTGCCAGGCCAGGCACACGGGTGCCAAGCTGGTGTTCAGGGCAGGCCAGGGGACTGGTGGGTAACATCCAGCACCAGGGGGCTCATCGGATGACCCCTCCCAGTGCTGCCTCCCCTCCCCATTTGCCAAACTCCCCACCAACGCTGCCACATTTCCAACCAGTGTTTCACTGATTGACAATCACTGCCAGTACTTTAGGGTTGTGAATGACCTCATCAAACTCAAGGAAAAATTCCTTGAGGGTCAAAGCATGCCCTTCTTTTCTTTAAATCCATAAAGAAGAAAAAAAGAAAAAGCTAGCTAGAGTCTGGTCTCAACAAACATTTACTGACAATCAAACAGCACTGAGAGTCATTTTTAGTTGTCCAACTCTTTGCCAACTTCTAACAAACAACCTGTTTATAATTAAAGTGTGCTGTTAATGAACACGACATGAAAAACTCCCAAAGCAACCTAATTCTCCTCACCTTCCCTGGGTCTCTGTCTGTGGTCCGAACATGGGTGAGGTTTCCAGATGAAACGTGTCAGGTGGGGGCCTTTAGGGCAAGGACACACTCCTCATCTCCCATGAGCAGGTCCCTCTCTACCCAGAGCTCATACTGCACCCTCTGTGGGACAGTTGTTATTGGAACTAGAAAACCACACTAAATTTTTTCATCCTACCTGGCAGGGATAAATGTGAAACTTGCCAGTGTGCTGGGAACATCTTGTTTTTTCAAAAATAACGCCCAGTGCCAACTTGGATCCCTGGGAAACTGGGTGGATGTTTCTTAAAAGGAAGAAGTGACCTCCCAGCACATCACTTGATAGGGATGTTCATCCACAGCTCCTGCTCAACGTATGGATAGGGAAAATAGATGCTGTTGTGGCTAAGGGTCTGTGTAGCACTTGCTCTGTGCTACATGCCAGAGCAAGCCCCAGCATGCCCCATTTCATCTTTACAGCTCCCTTGGAAGTTCTCATTTTACAGACGAGGAAACTGAGGCTTGGAGGATGAATCATTGGTGCAGGGTCTCTTGCTCATAAGTGGCCAAGTTTGGGATTCAAGTGCAGCTCAGTCTGACCTTGAAATCCAACTTTCTCACCATGACACTCAGATGGCTGCCCCAAATTAAAATGTGATCTTGCTCCATCCCTTCCCTCAGGGTGAAGGGGAAAAGGAAGAAGAAAGGATGATTTTGGTTTGAACTTTGGAACTTTTACTTGAAGTTTTGAAAAGGAAAAAAAAAGGTTTTTGTTCTTAGAATAGAAATCCAATTTTATTTTTTTTAATTGGCTAGCAACTAGTTCATAATAATTTTCTATGTCACATTCTAAGCCAGCTTTCATCTATTTAAAAATCTTAATACCTGAAATCCGGGTTCTATGCTTAATGCCCAAGTTTCTAGTCTGTAAGTCACTGTACCCAAACTTGGAAATTTTTGTGGCAGAGAGCTAGTCCTAGAAAGGCCTCAGAACTCGACAACGCACTGTTTCCACCCCCTTGGTTTCATCACGGCAGATTTTTTCCTCTATGTGCATGTCCCCTGAGCTCTTACATAATGTTTCCTTACTCACTTTTTTCTTTTATTTAAGTAAATGTATCATAAAAATCAACTCTGCTGCTGCTGCTAAGTCGCTTCAGTCATGTCCGACTCTGTGCGACCCCAGAGACGGCAGCCCACCAGGCTCCCCCGTCCCTGGGATTCTCCAGGCAAGAACACTGGAGTGGGCTGCCATTACCTTCTCCAATGCAGGAAAGTGAAAAGTGAAAATCAACTCTATCATTGTCTTAAACAGAAAATCACCATCAGCTGCCATAAATAGGAACTACTTTTTTAAAAAAATGAACCCCCACTGTTAAACTTCTGTTAGAGACGCTTGCCTGCCTGAGGCCTGTGCTTTGTTAAAAAGGGAAATCAGCAAGTGCCAGAGAGGCGTTAAAGACACTAGCTCCAAAGGAACCCTTCTCTTCCACATAATGAGAAAGATCAGAAGGGAACTGGAAAGGGAAAGTGATTCAAAGCTGTTTTGTATCTTGTCTCCGGGTCACCTAGTCCTATATCATTTGAGCTACCACAAATGTTATGAAACCCATCTTCTGGGAAATAATGGTCTAACCCAGTCTACTCATTCAGCAACAAAGATGCTGAGGTTCCAAGAAGTTGAGCCTGCTAATACCCTGTCCCCAGCTGGTAGTGAAACTCTTCTAAGAACCAGCTTAGAAATAGTTGCTGCTAAAGAAATTCAGG
>SJYV01011142.1:1203700-1244790 GCA_006410875.1 Neotragus pygmaeus | reverse complement strand
CCCCTCTGCAGCTTCTTCCTCTAGCAAGACTCCAAAGTTTCAAATCTGACAATGTATAGCAACTGGTAAACATTTAACTTTTTTTTTTTCCCCAAGGTCCTGACATAGGCTCTCAGTTTTATCTAATTCAATCAGGTTGCCAGGTCTAGTGGTACCTATGGAAACAGTACCCTTGGGGGAATACTCTATTTGTTATTACCATTTAATTATCACTTCTGATGCAAATTACATCTGCAGAGCTCAGAAAGACATCATTTTAAGGGATGTCATCTACATGCAGAGAAGTTTGTGTCTCCTCTGTGGGCTTCCTGTTTATTCTAACAGGGATCTCACATTGCCTTTCCAGGTGGCTCAGATGGTAAAGAATCTGCCTGCAATGCAGGAGACCTGGGTCTGATCCCTGGGTTGGGAAGATCCCCTGGAGAAGAGAATGGCTACCCATTCTAGTATTTTGTCTGGAGAATCCCCATGGACAGAGGAGCCTGGTGGGCTATAGTCCATGGGGTCGCAAAGAGTCAGGCATGACTAAGCACAAGCTCAAGACCCTGCACTTGGACCTGTAGGAGTTTGGGCCAAGGGAAGGGCCCACAGGTCCACCAGCCCCCAGCTGAGGCATGCAGTGTTCAGGTGAAGTTTAATGTGGTTCACGTTGAACATGCCTAAAACAGTGCTGCTTACAACCAACCTCACTCAGGAACATGTCTGGCTTAAGCCAACATTCTGCTGTGCCAAGAGGTTAAGGTTAGTCAAGGAGGGACCAGCATTTTAGCCTTGCCTCCTGATCTCTCTGAATCTCTGTTTCCAAAACAGGCCACGCCTTGTGCAGGTCCCTAAGCTGGTGCAGGATTCAAAGGAGAGAGAGCACATGAAAACAATAGACTGCTATCAGAACACTCGGCAGCACTGCTAGAGTGATCACAATGAGACAGGAAGGGGGATGCTCCGATTGAAAGGTCCCTTCCCCCACTTCTCTACACGCCATGTGCATACATATATAGTTACGTTGGTTACATCATCTATATAATTATGCTCAACTTTCCGCCTCTTCATTTCTCTCAGGAACACTAGGGTATTTCTGTTTGCTAGTGTGGAATGGCTCAAATGATGTCACTGATCCCTCGCCCAGAGGCCATGGCACATGGAGCCATCTCTTTCTCAAAGGTCAGAGAGGTTGCTGGCTCTTCTGGCTGTTATAAGTAAGCAGGAAAGGATGCTTGCCTGGAACCAGACAATCAGACTTAAAGCTTTCAGCTCTGCCAGTCCTGCCTGTGTGATCCTGGGGAAATTATTGAATCTCTCTAACTCATGGTGTATTCTTATCTTTAAAATAAGGGTTATTATACTCAGGTGAGGCAAAGAATATAAAAGTATTTTGAAACCTACAGAATGCATAAACATAAAACATGAGCATTATTGTATATAACGTCATTATGAACAACTCTGTACACATAGCTTTATTCCCACAAGAGTTAGAATGCTGGGTGCAAAGATTAGAACCATTTTTGTCCTTTAATATGCACAGAAAAGTCTTACTGCACACAGAAGTATTTTATTTCTCTGCAGCATCCCCAGCTTTGGGTTTTATCATGTCTTTAAAGTTCTTGTGACATCAATTAGGTATGAAATAGCATCTTAAAATTATTTGCCTTTTCATTTCTACAATTTCTATTGGAGTGAACTTTTAAAATAATGTTACTTTTGTAATGTGAACTGCCTATAATTATCTTCTTGCCCATTTATCAAAGGACATCTTGGAATCTTCTTTTATATCTCCATGAATTATGTAGATGACAAAGATTAATCTTTTGTCTGTCATCTTTATTTCAAAAGTCTTTTTCAATGTATCAGTCTACTCCCCTTGTCGAAAAAGTGCACTAAATATAATCTTATTTGTTGATATAACATCATACAGTGTCTTTAGGCTGGTCAGTACTCAAGAGGTCACTGAGGATGTCCAATGGAAACAAGCAAGGAAGAGAGTTTGGATGTTATGTCCCATTTGGAAAAGTTAGAGGAACCAGGAATGTCTAGTCAGGAGAAGACAGGCTCCTGGAGGAAGAGTGTGGTGTGGGTGTGTGTGTGTGCAAGTGTGAGCACACATTTGTGGAATAGGAGTAGACAGTAGGGAGAGATAAAATACTGACAGAGATAAAGTGTCATTGTATAATATTCAGCTTGAGAAAGGAATGTTACAATTAAGAAAAGATTTTCTCATGATCCACAATGAACAAAGATGCAATGTATAGGCTTGGAAGGTTCCTGGAAGTGTTTGAACCAAGATTGAAAGGATCCAGCGGTGGACGAGAACTGGGCTCCATATTCTCAATAGGCCTTTCCCAAACACTCAGGTTCTCTAATTCAGTGACCCGGGTCATTTCCTAGAGACTGGTTTTGTTTATTTGTTTCATAAATCTCCGGAAAAAAGCCTGTTTTGCTACTCCTTTCCTCTTCATCTTAAGAGCCAGAAAAAGAAAATCTTTAAAAGTGAACTTACCGTTAAGATTTCTGGTTTAGCTCCCATTAATTGAGTTGACTAAGAATCAGCTGCCTTCTTGCAAAAGGACACAATGACCCAAACACAGAAGGACCAGGCACAAGTGTTTCTAGACTTTAAAAGATCCATTCTTTTTCTAGCCAAAGGTTTGGAGGCCTTTCTTGACTAATAGCCTCTTCTTAGCTAATAACCAGTGTCAAGTCATAAAAAATTGAAGGCATTAGAAACCACTGGCCTTTACTCCTAATAGTCCATGGGCCAACACAACAATGATAAACGGCCGTGCAATCACAGCAATTTCCTCATTTTGTGTGAGCCGTGTACCCATTACTGGAGCTGACAAATTATGGAAGGCAACTGTGTGCACACACCACAAACGAAGGAGCCCTTCCAAACACACACACACCATTAGTAACAATTACATGTACATAGGACTTTGTAAAATTCGCCTGTGATCAGTAACTTATTTTCATTCGGTTGTTATGAAAATAGTGGCACTGGTCCAGGACTTTACAAGCAATCACAAAGTATCTTAAGAAAATGACACAATTTGCAAATATCCAGATGGTGGTCAGAAGCTTCCAAGTTACTAGTTTATGTGGAAGGCTGGCGGTTAATGCAGATAAGCAAAATGACTAATTGCAGAACTAACAGTGTCACCTCCACATGCTGAGCATGCGGAATTCGGCCAAAGACTAGCTCCTTGGTCTTGAGAAACACAAAACGGAAGTTACCAGAGCCCTCCCAAGTGAAGATTTGTAAAACTCACTCCTGTGGGTCGTGGCCACTCTATGAAGTGGCTTCCAGGCGCACTCACTAATGGTGGTGTCTCCCTTCCAGGCACTCAGAGAAAAAATGGGCCTTTGACCATGAGGCAATTTGCTCTGGCAGGCATGCTCACCCTTCATGTGTTATGTGGTGAGGAGACTGCCGATTTAGTCATTTAGAGGCAACATCATGTGGTTGGGAAAGTACAGACTTTGGGGTCAGACTGGGGTATGAATACTGGCTCCTCCATCTACTAGCTCAGCCATCCTGAAAGGGCCACTACCCAGCTCTGCGCCTCAGTTTCTTCTAAAAAAAAAAAAAAAAAAAAAGGGCAGTTACAACCACCTCATTGGATCATTCTAAGGATGCTTAGAGGACTTACAGTCAGACCCCTGTTGCACAGATGTGCATAAAACAGCATTAGGGGAATAAGGATGGTGATCATATTTCTTAAAATTGTTTTAGGAAATTTTCTGTGATGCAGAGGTCTGATGACGCTGCTGTTTACGGAGCACTTCCCATGTGCTTAGCACTGTACACGAATCATCTCCATCATCATGCCCATTTTACAGCTGTGGGAACTGGGGCTGAGAAAAGCACAGGAGACTGTCCAAGGCCACATCATTAGTAGGTGGTAGAGATGGCACTGGGACCTGGACAATCTTATTCCAGAGCTGATGCCCTGAACAGCCTCAAATGTACATATCAGCATGTTTTTTCTCTAATAAACCTATTCCTAGTTCACAGGCATCTTGGAAGACCAGGACCCCCAAGATACCGATCTCCAAGAGAACCATGGCCGATGACTATACTCGGCTCCTACCAGCAAGTCAGAGACCTTCACTGTCCATGGGGCTCCCATCCAGAACCATGTGAGGTTGCACGATTCATGGAGTCTGATTAATCAGCTGATGAAATCAAGATTCCAACTGCAATAACTCCTTGGAGCTATTTCCATGTAGTTGGCTGTATAAACGGTCAGCTCAACACTGTATGATACAAATTCCAAGAAATGTATAAATCACTAGAAGCCAGCTCACCTCCTTAGCTCTCCAGCTGGCATATAAGGACCACAGCTCCAGATGCATATATTTCAAATACACTTGTGGACTGACTGGGGGCATAAATTATGGTGGGGCACAGAGTTTACTTTGCCCTTTAAAACAGAAACTTTAAAGGTACCTCCTCAGTTAATAAAGTGCTCAAGATTATGTACCCAGAAGAATGTGTTTTAAAGCACTTTACGTGGCTTTTGTTTTGCATCCCCCCTTTTTCTTCACAGAGGTAAACATCCTTAGATACCACAGGATACACTGGTATTAAAACCTAGACTGAATCCATCAGGAAACCTGGCACTAGGTCTTGGCTTAACTGCTGGTTTGCTCAGTGGATTTCTGCAAGTCACTTCCCTTCAGTGTCTTTATGCATAAAGTGAGCAGAGTAATACTTGCTTTATGTTACTCTTACAACATGGTTGGGTTCTCAAATGAGACATTAAATGTGGTACTTAGAATAGAATTCCATCATTTCTAGGTCATTCCAAGGTTCCACATAAAGTTACTGGCTGAGTCAAAGTTAGAACAAAGGGACAAGTCAGGACATATACAAGAGAGACAAAAGCAATGACTACAAACATCACTAACTAAATATGGCCTAAAGTAGATCGACATCTGAGACAGTGAATCTTAAAACCAAAAGTAAGCTGTTCATCATATTGTCAGATATATTCTTAGAAAGAAAATAACAGAATCACCACTTTGTATTTTCATTAAATGGACTCCCAAACACCTAAAACCTTCTCACCAGGCTCCAGCTTCCTTAGCCAACATATACATGCATTTGAACCTTCTTTCTTGAAAAGTAAACCTCCCCATAGGAAAACAGTGACTTCTGATTTGGGATCAGTGTAATTCATTAGGACTAACAACTTTTCTTTGAGTGACTTAATCAGGTATTCAGAGCACTTAATAATACTTAGAAAAATCAGTTCCTTCTGGCATGAAAAGTAAGTGCCCATTAAATATATATATATATATATATATATATATAAAGATCANGTCCATAGGATTTTCCAGGCAAGAGTACTGGAGTGGGGTGCCATTGCCTTCTCCGACTTTCCTTCTAGTCCGGCCTATTCTCTCCCACAGACCTGGTCTCAACCCAGGCTATGGGTCTCATTGCCAGCTGCCTTGGGATGGCTGATTTTCTGCGCCGACTTGGCCAGGCAATAGTACCCACTTATTCAATTAAGCACTAGTCTAGATGTTGTTGTAAAGGCGCTTTGTACATATGCTGAACATCTGCAATCAGTGTGACTTTTAAAAAAGAGAGATTATCCTCGATAGTCTTGGGTGGACCTCGTTCAATCAGTTTAAAGGCCTTAGGAGCCAAAGTAAAGTTTCCCAGAGGAAGGAGAAATCCCACCGGTGGGCTGCAATATTAGCTCCTGCTCAAGAGTATGCAGCCTCACAGTTTCCCTACAGGTTTCAGACTTTCAGCCTGAAAGACACATGTACACATTGGTTCGGTTCCCTGCTATAACCCTGACGATCCACTCCTTCTGTCCCAGGCACTCCTGCCACCACCACGGACCATGCAGCCAGCTCCCAAACAGCCAAAATCCAAACTGCTTCTCCAATTCATGGCAAGACCAACCAGCCCCTAGTCACAAGGTCAACTCATCGGGTTGACTGTCCTGCTAGTATTATCAACACCAAAAGCCAATAACATTTTACTGAGCTACTACTATGGGCCAGAGGTCATGCCAAGCACTTTTTATGCATTGTCTCGTTTAATCCTCATAGCATCATACCTAATAGGAACTATTATTATTCCTGTTTCTCCAAGGAAGGGATTAAAACTCAAGGGCTTTATGCAGCCTAAATTCACCCAGCTCCTAAGAAGCAGAGCCAAAATTTACACCTGCTCCAGCAATATCCTAATCCAAGCTTCAGTGATTACTTGCTTAGGCTACAGTGTCTGTGTCCTGCTCTCAGACTTGCCCTAAATCTGTTTTTAACACAGCAGTTGCAGCAGGCTGAATGGTAGCCTCCGAAAACCTATCCAGAACCTGTGAATGTAACCTTGTGCTTTAGTTGCTCAATTCTGTCTGATTCTTTGTGACGCCATGAACTGTAGCCAGCAAGCCTCCTCTGTCCAGGGGGATCCTCCAGGCAAAAATACTGGAGTGGGTTGCCATGCCCTCCTCCAGGGGATCTTCCTGACCCAGGAATTGAACTGGGGTCTCCTGCATTGCAGGTGGATTTTTACCAGCTGAGCTACCAGGGAAGTCCAGCTTCCTGGAATAAGGAATGTGACCCTATTAGGGAAAAAAGGTGTCTGCAGATGTAATCAAGGACCTTGAGATGAAACCAATCTTGATTAGAGTGGACCCTAAATCCAATGACAAGTGTGCTAAAGAAGAGAATGGAAAAAAGATACACAAGTAAAACCACAAGAAGTTGGAGGTGGAGATTGGAGTAATGCAGCTGCAAGCCAAGGAATGCCAAAGATTTCAGCAACCATCAGAAACTAGTGAGGTATGGAACACTCTCTCTTGGAGCCTCCAGAAGGAATCAACCTTGCTAACACTTTGACTTTGGACTTCTGACCAGCAGCACTGTGAGAGAATGAGCTGCTGTCACTTTAAGCTACCAATCAATGTGTGGCTTGAACCTTATTGTTATAGCCACTCTAGGAAACTAATACAGTCGTTAGAGTGATCCTTTAGAAACATAAATCAGGTCATGTTGTTTTCCTATGCAAAACTTTCCAGTGGCATCATATTACACTCCAGTAAAATTCAAATCCTTTCCTCAGGCCCACTCAGTTTAGTCGCTCAGTCGTGTCTGACTCTTTGCGACCCCATGAATCACAGCACACCAGGCCTCCCTGTCCATCACCAACTCCCAGAGTTCACTCAGACTCACGTCCATCGAGTCAGTGATGCCATCCAGCCATCTCATCCTCTGTCATCCCCTTCTCCTCCTGCCCCCAATCCCTCCCAGCATCAGAGTCTTTTCCAATGAGTCAGCTCTTCGCATGAGGTGGCCAAAGTCCCGGAGTTTCAGCTTTAGCATCATTCCTTCCAAAGAAATCCCAGGGCTGATCTCCTTCAGAATGGACTGGCCCTATATAATCTGGTACTGCCTTTCCACTGTACTCATTGCATTCTCACTCCCCCAGCTCATTTCACCCCCGGACATGCCTGCACACTCTCTGTTTCCCAAATGGTCCAAGCCCACGTCTGCTCCCTCCACCTGGAATGTTTCCTTCAGGTCTTCCCAGGACTAGCTCCTTCTTATCTTCAGGACGACACTGCCCCTGCCCCTGTCCCATTCACACTGTCCCATTGTCCTGTTCTATCTATTACAGGAGTTATACTTGTTTACTTGATTGGTTTGTGACTACTGTCTGTTTCCCATGAGAGAAGATTCTTGTCTGATTGTTCACTGATGAACCCTAAGATGAAGAATAGTGCTGGGTACACAGTAGGTGTTCAATAAATATTTGAATATTTGATAATGAATAAGGATAGTCTATTGAACTAATATAACTCCAGAGTTCAAAAGACTCACCAGGGGTGGACGAAGGAAGAGTTTGAGATTCTTCAGTCTCCAGGCTATTTGTAAACCTCTGTTCGGGTCATTCTGGGTCTGAATCAGTCTCTGCAGCAAAGCAGAGTCCCAAGCCACCTTGGGACTGTCAATTCCCCTTCTCACTGTTGCTGCAATCACAAAGATCAGTCAGTTCAGCACAAAAGCAAAGAGGATCTCACCCCAAATGCTGTCCAAGTCTGCCCCCACCACTCTGCTGCCCTCCACACCCCCAGGCATGCCCTGCCTCTGTCAGCCTCACACATTATCCCCCGAGTCAGGCCCACAGTTGAGCTCAGAGGACATTTCTTGAACCAGCAGGCATTTCTTACCTCACTTCCTCCTTGAGCCACTCAGTAGCTCTCTACTTGCCTATGCAAAGGACCCTCAAGATGCTAATGATGCCCTCCCCAGCGTGAAGCTGCCAAGAAACCCAGCAGCACTGGGAGCTGCAACATTTCAGTCCCAGGAATCCTGTGGACTCCAGACTCCACAACTGACCCTGGATTGTTTACTGGATCCCATTAGGCAACAGAATCACAGGCTGAAGAAACTGATGAGAGGAGCTGACAGCAGAGGCCTTCCCTAAACAAAGTCCCTGGCACAGAGGAAGCCCGCCGGGCATCCACGCCAAGGCCCGGTCACAGTCCTCTTCTCCAAGGAGCAGGTCTAGTGGTGGCTCTGCAGCTGTGTGTCTGGCACAGGGAAGTGTCAGTTCTGGCCCTCTGAAAAACTATCGGATCCCAGCCAGGCCCTACATAAGCTTCCTTCCCCATCCCTGAGTCCCCAAATACTACACCTTCCTCCTCTGAATCCCACAGTATCCAGCAACTAAGACAACCTCCATCCCTCCAAGTTCACAAAGCCCCAAGAAATGATGCATTACAGTCACCAGGGAAACTTTTAAAAATATATCAATTCCTTCCATCTCCTACTAAAAGAATTATGACTCAACTAGCCTGGGGTATGGCCAGTAGGCATCTTTTGGTAACTCTTTATTTTTTTTTCCTTTTTAAAAAAATGTAGCCACAGCCTTAGAGCTTAATTCAAGCTTCATGAACAAACTCCAAGTCATTCCGTTTCCAAGTTCCACAGACCTAACCTAAACAGCTCTGGGAGCCCTCCTGACCACTGAAGTTGCTGCCCTCAGGAGAGGGCCCCTGTTTCTGGGAGGAGCCAGTCCTCTCACTCTTCTTGGACCACTGGTCTCTCTTTTCTCTTCTGTGACGTGAACTGAGTCAAATCCTAATGCTCACTACCCAGTGCTCCTACAGGCTGTGCTTGTGAAAACCACCACTGAACATCATCTCTTTCATCTTGACAAAGGCTATGGGTTTCTAATAGGTCTTCTTGATCCCTTCCTTAACACCTCTAATTCATTCCCCACAATGCAGAAAAATTTCTCTCTAAAAGGTACATCCAAGCATGTCACTTCCCTGCCTGGGATGGTCAATAATGTATTCATTGCTCTTAGGATACAACTCAAAACAATTAGTCCACAAGAACTGTCATCATGGTACCCGAATTTATGTGCATTCTTCACTCTGCTCTTCCCAGAGTCCTGCTCCCAATGCCTCAGAAGGGCTTGGTGCTCACTCCTCAGGGCCTGGGGAACCCTTTGTTATTGTTGTTCAGTCACTAAGTCATGACTTAGTCACTCTTTGCAACCCATGGACTGCAGCACTCCAAGCTTCCCTGACCTTCGCTATTTCCTGGAGCATGCTCAAACTCATGTCCATTGAGTCAGTGATGCCAAGCAACCATCTCATCCTCTGCCGCCCCCTTCTCCTACCGCCTTCAGTCTTTCCCAGCATCAGGGTCTTTCCCAATGAGTTGGCTCTTCACATAAGGGCCCAAAGTATTGGAGCTTCATCTTCAGCATCAGTCTTTTCAATGAACATTCAAGGTTGATTTCCTTTAGGATTAACTGGTTTGATCTTCTTTCTGTCCAAGGGACTCTTGAGAGTTCAAAAGCAATGATTCTTCTGTGCTCAGCCTTCTTTATGGTCCAACTCTCACATCCATACATGACTACTGGAAAAACCATAGCTTTGACTAGATGGACCTTTCTTGGCAAAGTGATGTCTTTGCTTTTTAATATGCTGTTTAGGTTTGTCATAGCTTTTCTTCCAAGACTGTCATTTAATTTCATGGCTGCAGTCATCTTCCACAGTAATTTTGGAACCCAAGATAATGAAATCTGTCACTGTTTCCGCTTTTTCCCCAACTATTTGCCATGAAGTGATGGGACCAGATGCCATGATCTTCATTTTTTTTAATGTTGAGCTTTAATCCTATCTCATCCTTGAAATTCAGCTTGACTACTAGGCCACTTTCCATCCCTCAAATCAGTTCAGGTCTCATTAGTCCTTCCATGGCCCCTTGGTGAAAGTGTGAGAGTGAAAGTGTGAGTCACTCAGTGGTGTCTGACTCTTTGTGACTCTATGAAATGTGGCCCGCCAGGCTCCTCTGTTCAGGGCTTCCCTGGTGGCTCAGAGGTTAAAGCGTCTGTCTTCAATGCAAGAGACCCGGGTTTGATCCCTGGGCTGGGAAGATCCCCTGGAGAAGGAAATGGCAACCCACTCCAGTATTCTTGCCTGGAGAATCCCATGGATGGAGAAGCCTAGTGGGTTACAGTCCATGGGGTCACAAAGAGTCGGACACGACTGAGCGACTTCACCTCACCCTTAGGCCTCTCTGTCCATGGAATTCTCCAGGCAAGAACACTGGAGTGGGTAACCACGCCCTTCTCCAGGGAATTGTCCGGACCCAGGAATCGAACCCAGATCTCCTACACTAGCAGGCAGATTCTTTACCATCTGAGCCACCACGGAAGCCCAGTCCCTTGGCAGCATTTGTCAAAAGTGTAGTGAACTAAGCACCTACAAAATTGTGTGCTGTGTCTGTCTCCCACAGCAGGGTGCGAGCAGCACCACAAGCACAGGGGCCACGTGGGTCTTGCTCACCATGACACCCCGGAAGCCAGCACGGGGCCGAGCACATTGTAAGTGTTCAATAAGCATCTGCTGAGTAAGTGGGCAAAAGAAGAATATCAATTAATTAATAAAAGATTTTAATAAAACCTACTTCCCCACACCAATTATTTTCAGGGACTACTGGGTAGCTGAACCTCTAGACCGGACGTTTAATTCAAGCAAACTTCTTGGCCTCCCTTAGAACAGTCCACAAGTTCAAAAGGGCAATATTTGCCAAACATGTGTGATTTTTCTTTTTTTTTTTNTATTCTTGCCTGGAGAATCCCATGGATGGAGAAGCCTAGTGGGTTACAGTCCATGGGGTCACAAAGAGTCGGACACGACTGAGCGACTTCACCTCACCCTTAGGCCTCTCTGTCCATGGAATTCTCCAGGCAAGAACACTGGAGTGGGTAACCACGCCCTTCTCCAGGGAATTGTCCGGACCCAGGAATCGAACCCAGATCTCCTACACTAGCAGGCAGATTCTTTACCATCTGAGCCACCACGGAAGCCCAGTCCCTTGGCAGCATTTGTCAAAAGTGTAGTGAACTAAGCACCTACAAAATTGTGTGCTGTGTCTGTCTCCCACAGCAGGGTGCGAGCAGCACCACAAGCACAGGGGCCACGTGGGTCTTGCTCACCATGACACCCCGGAAGCCAGCACGGGGCCGAGCACATTGTAAGTGTTCAATAAGCATCTGCTGAGTAAGTGGGCAAAAGAAGAATATCAATTAATTAATAAAAGATTTTAATAAAACCTACTTCCCCACACCAATTATTTTCAGGGACTACTGGGTAGCTGAACCTCTAGACCGGACGTTTAATTCAAGCAAACTTCTTGGCCTCCCTTAGAACAGTCCACAAGTTCAAAAGGGCAATATTTGCCAAACATGTGTGATTTTTCTTTTTTTTTTTTTTTGCTTGACAAAGGAATTCTTCACTTTACCTTCCCCTCACTAAAAAAAAAAATCCCTTGAAAGGCATCTTTAAATAGTGTGTTCCCTCTGGTGCCCATAAGCTGTATTAAGAACTCATTAATTATCTGCCAGGGAGGCTAGAACTAAGAGGCAAGTTGTAAGAATGGTTGCCAGGGGAAGAAATGATGATAAATCAGCACTTAAATGAAAGTGTAAATCATAGGGGAAGTAGGACCTGTTTAAAGAAGTGTGATTTGCACATAGCTTATCAAGAACTTTGTTATCGTGAAACATTCTTGGAAGTGGACACTGTGGACTTGAAACCAGATTTTTACCTTTGAAAGGCATCCTTCACCCCTCCTTGGTCTTCTCAGCCCAGCTTTTGGAGGTGTCTTTGAGTTGTGCTTCATACTGGAGCATGGGCCTGCACCTGACACCGCAGCTCACCTATCACTGCATCGAACTCTCGGGTCCCTCAGTGCTGCAGACATTCTCCCCCAGAATGAGGGTAGCAGGTTTCATAAAGGTTCATTCCACCTTCAGCCAGGGTGGCTGGTCCCTTAGAAGAGAAGAGGGTGCTCTCCAGGCATGTTGTCGGCAGTGTAGGGAGTACTCCATCAAGAAAGAACACTTACTGAGTGGCTAGAGGGTATTAGCACTGGTGTTCGTGGTTTGATGTACCCTTTACCAAAAACTGTGGAAATAAACAAAAACCAAGCAGGGCTTCCTATAGCAGGAGAGTCAACCATCGTCACGTGCTCTGATGGGAAGCAGCTGGCCTGGGGAAGCTGTAGGTGGGCTAATGAAGCAGGACAGCCTACTCAATGGGTTAGGGGAGCAGATGTAACTTTCTACTTTTGGTCCTAAGTTGGAAACAGGACAAAATCAGGGGAAAAAAAGTAAGGAAGCCACCAGTCATTGGTTTAATCCTGGCTGTTTGGGGCCAACTGCTGCAGAGATTATAGGTAGGGTTCTATTTTCATATGTGGTCTAGTTATTATCATTCTTCATTTCTCTTTATCATTTATGAACATTTATCATTGTCCATACTCAATCATTCACCAGAAAGGAATAAGATCCCATCAGCACTTTCTACAAGGAAATGCTTTGGCTCTCTTCCAGTGAACAGCCAGACCTGGGTTTCTCTCCATGGGAAATTTCCGGGTGCTTTTAAGAGTCAACTGGCTCCGCTATTCCTCCCGATTGTTCCCTGCTTCACCAGGCTGGGGTCTGCGCTCACTAGGGATGCTGTTTAAGAGAGTCATCCCTCAGTGTCCTCCATTCTGCTCCCCTTTTCTGTATCCTCATGGCTCTTGGCTTTTCCCTCTGATGAGCAAGGCTTATTGTCATTGGGTGCTGAATATCCATCTCAAGTCTTAGTCCTAGAAGATGGGACCAGGTTTGAGTTATCATCATAGGCTCAGAGTCCAGCACAGTACCTGACCCAGAGAAAGTATATAACAAATGTCTCTTGTATAATTCAGTGAATGCATTGGGTTTACTCCCAGCCACTCAATGACAAGGAAAGGAGAGGAGGGAAAAATGAAAACAACAAACACAGAGTAATTACACAATCTCAAGAAATCTTAGAACATTCTGCAGGAATGTCCCTGGTTTTCATGAAACATAAATGGGCCCACAACAGGGTCTTTCCTCTTCTTTTTCCTTTTCTGCTTGCCATTCCTAAAGGCTTATGGATAAGATTTCATCTCTTTTCCTTTTAATATTTTTCCCAGATTTGAGGGTCTTGTGTTTTTCTTGCATCCATATATATATATACTGTCTCTTATACACATCTTCTTTCCCAATGAGTTGGCTCTTCACATAAGGGCCCANCTGTTCTCTTCTCATCTTTTGGATTTGCATGCCCTCGCACCTCAAGGATGTATTTTCTTTTACTTTCTAAATAAAACTGAGCTGTAACATGGAGCTATAACACTGGTCCATCCAGGGGCTTGTAACACTGGTCCATTCGTCACTCCAAATTTTTCTTGCGATGAGACAGAACCAAGGAAATTACACCACTCCCCAGACAATTTCACGGTCATTCACCTGGGACTGTTTCTGGTTTTGCCATTTGTTGCAGAGGAAGACACATAGATAAAATGAAACAAAATAAAATATAAAACACGAGTTTATTTTACTTAAAAATAAATTATTGATTGAAAGGATAAGTTACAGCTTTTTAAAATAAATACAGGTATGCATACATGTGCACCAAGCAGAAAATATCATAGCATCTGAAAAAAAGACTGTAAAAATACAGAAATAGACCTGGGATATCCTACTTGGGGAAATAAGATATCACTTTCCACTTTCCCTCATGCACAAAATCTGCCTCAATGATTTTTGGTCTGAGGACTTAAAAGAATTGTTTTTGGCTTTGTGTTTAATGACAGTCACAGCTGCTATGTGTCACATCTAAGTTAGTTGTTTTTGATGCTGCCTTAGGTATTGTCTCAATTATTTTCATAACATCATTGTTATTGCTAAGTTAAAAAGCAATCTCCACCTTTCTGCTCCATTCAAAGCCCGAGGGTGTGGGGGAAATCTCTACCTACCAGCCNATATATATATATATATATATATATATATATATATTGCAATACAGGAGATGCAGCAGAATCTCAAAAATTCATTAATTATGTGATTTCAAAATAGATGATGCCAGGAGGTGGATAGTATTTTGAACTACTATGGCAAAAGTTGACAATAAGTTCACAAATGAGTCCACTAAGGAAAACCTCACCTTGGCCACCCTTATCCGGGGAAATGTATTGTCCTCTACATGTAAAATAACAACTATAATAACAATTAAAATATAACCACTGTGTGATGTAAGAAGCAATGTGTGTGTCAGAGCACAGCTACCCTGAGGCTTTTTTGGGGACACAGAAACTGCTAAGCAAAATTCTATTTACCCATATCACGGAGTTTATGTCTTTACAGTTGAGATCATCTAATTACGTCAGGTAAGAGTCTCCATCTTGGCCCGACTCAGCCAAATAATTAAAGGAAACTCAAAAAGCTTTGAGCCCCCAAAACTGTCAGCACTCCATTGTTTAGCCAGTTGTAAATACAGCAGGAGCCAGCACCTCAGCCATAACAAAACAGAGAGGATAAGCCATTTTCCACAAGCCCCTGGCCCAGGCTGTTAACGACAGTTGTGCATGGCTACTATCCAACGATAATCACAACCCTGAGGCCCTACAAGACTGGAAAATGCCTTCTGAAGCATCAAACAGAGATTAAATTGCCTTGCCCATAGTTGTAGCATTAATTTAAATTACAATTTTTTGAAAACTGGTATTGGATTACCAGTTCTCAAAGGACATGAAATCTTATCTAAAGGCAAATCTTTATGAACCAGAATGTGCAATTAAAATGAACCTTCTTTTTCTGGATTTCTAGATGCACAAGACTTTAAAAAAAAAAACTGTTTATTGACTATAAAAACCATCATTTGCTTGGGAAAAGGAACATTACGGTTTTCAAGCATTTTTACATATTTTCTCATCTGATACCAATATATTAGAAGAGTAAATGAGGTAAGAAGATGTAGCCCCATCCTTCTACTCTCTTTTTAAAGTAATTTTTATTGGAGTAGAGTTGATTTACAATGCTGTGTTAGTTTCTGCCGTACAGCAAAGTGAATCAGTACACATTTACACACACATTTTGCAGCTCTGTTTCGAAGCACTTCCCTCGGGCCACTAGAGAACACGTTGCCCAACTGGGTGGAGACCTGAAAGTGTCTGGAAATTTACATTCCCCCTTTTCTCCCCAGTCAGTCCTTATCCAGTGACTGAGGTACAGGAGTATGAAAAGCCCAGCGCCCCTGACACAGATGGGGACCGCCAGGAAGCTTGGCCCATTCCACAGAATTCCCGCAGGATCAGGCTGGCGCGTCCCTCCCTCTGCAGGACTTTGCTGTGATCAACTCTGGCTCCACTTCGTCAAGTTCCTCCACTGCTCCCCTCTTCCCTCCCAATGTAGGAGCACTTCCTTAATACTTTACTGGAACCCAAACCCACAAGTCGGGGGCTGTTCTTGGAGTCTGACCTAAAACTCAGGGATGAACCTTCTGCCATGGAAACAATGGAAACAATGACAGCCTTTATTTTGAGAGGCACCAAAATCATTGCAGATGGTGACTGCAGCCATGGAATTAAAAGACACTTGCTCCTTGGAAGAAAGGCTATGACCAACCTAGAAAGCATACTAAAAACCACAGACATTACTTTGCCAACAAAGGTCCATCTAGTCAAAGCTATGGTTTTTCCAGTAGTTGTGTACAGATGTGACAGTTGGACTATAAAGAAAGCTGAGCGCCAAAGAATTAATACTTTTGAACTGTGGTGTTGGAGAAGACTCTTGAGAGTCCCTTGGACTACAAAGAGATCAAACCAGTCCATCTTAAAGGAAATCAATCCTGAATATTCACTACAAGGACTGATGCTGAAGATGAAGCTCCAATACTTTAACCACCTGATGTGAAGGGCTGACTCATTGGAAAAGAACCTGGGAAAGACTGAAGGTGGGAGGGGAAGAAGATGACAGATGGTTGGATGGTATCACCAACTTGATGGAAATGAGTTTGAGCAAGCTCTAGGCATTGGTGATGGACAGGGAAGCCTGGTATGCTGCAGACCATGGGGTTGCAAAGAGTCGGACATGACTGAGAGAATGAACTGAACTGAACTAACAAAGGAAACTCCGAGAATTGAGTGACTTTCTCAAGATCTTAACATAAGCTGAGTCCAGAATCCGACTGTTACAATTAATCAGTCATTCAGTTGATATTTATTAAGCATCTACTACTACATTCAGACCAGGAAATAATGAGGCAAATAGGTGCCTTGCTTGCTTGCTTGCTTGCTAAGTCACTTCAGTCGTGTCCGACACTGTGCGACCCCATAGACGGCAGCCCACCAGGCTACGGCAGCCCACCAGGCTCCGCCATCCCTGGGATTCTCCACGCAAGAACACTGGAGTGGGTTGTCATTTCCTTCTCCAATGCATGAAAGTGAAAGTGAAGTCATCAGGCATGTCCGACTCTTCACGACCCCATGAACTGCAGGCTACGAGGCTCCCATTCATGGGATTTTCCAGGCAAGAGTACTGGAGTGGGTTGCCATTGCCTTCTCTGAAATAGGTGCCTACCTCNTGAAAGTGAAAGTGAAGTCATCAGGCATGTCCGACTCTTCACGACCCCATGAACTGCAGGCTACGAGGCTCCCATTCATGGGATTTTCCAGGCAAGAGTACTGGAGTGGGTTGCCATTGCCTTCTCTGAAATAGGTGCCTACCTCCATTCAAATGCACAGGCTGGTGAAAAAGATAGCAAGACCCATCATGGTGTTTTTAGCTGACATGATTTTTTAACTGAAAGCATACTGGAATACACGATATTCTTTACATGTTTTTAGGTTAATCTTGTCAGATTTCCATTTGAAGGCAATCAAAAGAACAAGCACTTTTACTGAGTACTACACAAGAAGAGTACGTCAAGGCTGTATATTATCACCCTATCACCCTGCTTATGTAATTTATATGCAGAGTACATCATGAGAAATGCTAGGCTGGAAGAAACATGAGCTGGAATCAAGATTGCTGGTAGAAATATCAATAACCTCCGATATGCAGATGACACCACCCTTATGGCAAAAAGTGAAGAGGAACTAAAAACCCTCTTGATGAAAGTGAAAGAGTGAAAAAGTTGGCTTAAAGCTCAACATTCAGAAAATGAAGATCATGGCATCCAGTCCCATCACTTCATGGGAAATAGATGGGGAAACAGTGGAAACAGTGTCAGACTTTATTTTTTTGGGCTCCAAAATCACTGCAGATGGTGACTGCAGCCATGAAATTAAAAGACGCTTACTCCTTGGAAGAAAAGTTATGACCAACCTAGATAGCATATTCAAAAGCAGAGACATTACTTTGCCGACTAAGGTCCGTCTAGTCAAGGCTATGGTTTTTCCTGTGGTCATGTATGGATGTGAGAGTTGGACTGTGAAGAAGGCTGAGTGCCGAAGAATTGATGCTTTTGAACTGTGGTGTTGGAGAAGACTCTTGAGAGTCCCTTGGACTGCAAGGAGATCCAACCAGTCCATTCTGAAGGAGATCAGCCCTGGGATTTCTTTGGAAGGAATGATGCTAAAGCTGAAACTCCAGTATTTTGGCCACCTCATGCGAAGAGTTGACTCATTGGAAAAGCTCTGATGCTGGGAGGGATTGGGGGCAGGAGGAGAAGGGGATGACAGAGGATGAGATGGCTGGATGGCATCACTGACTCAATGGACGTGAGTCTGAGTGAACTCTGGGAGTTGGTGATGAACAGGGAGGCCTGGCGTGCTGCAATTCATAGGGTCGCAAAGAGTCGGACACGACTGAGCGACTGAACTGAACTGAACTGACACAAATCATCACCTTCACCAGCTTTGTTTGTAGTGATGCTTCCTAAGGCCCATGTGACTTCACACTCCAGGATGTCTGGCTCTAGGTGAGTGATCACACTATCATGGTTATTGAGGTCTTGAAGATCTTTTTTGTACAGTTCTTCTGTGTATTCTTGCCACCTCTTCTTATCTTCTGCTTCTCTTGGGTCCATACCATTTCTGTCCTTTATTGTGCCCATCTTTGCATGAAATGTTCCCTTAATATCTCTAATTTTCTTGAAGAGATCTCTATTCTTTCCCATTCTATTGTTTTCCTCTATTTTGATGCATTGATCACTGAGGAAAGCTTTCTTATCTCTCCTTGCTACTCTTTGGAACTCTGCATTCAAATAGGTATATCTTTCCTTTTCTCCTTTGCCTTTCACTTCTCTTTTCTCAGCTATTTGTAAGGCCTCCTCAGACAACCATTTTGCCTTTTTACATTTCTTTTTCTTGGAGATGGCCTTGATCACTGCCTCCTATACAAGACAGGAAACACTGTCCATAGTTCTTCAGGTACTCTATCAGGTCTAATCCCTCAAATAGATTTTGTTCACATCACTATGAAAAAAGCTAGTGGAGGTGATGGAATTCCAGTTGAGCTCTTTCAAATCTTAAAGGATGAAGTTAAAGTGCTGCACTCAATATGCCAACAAATTTGGAAAACTCAGCAGTGACTACAGGACTGGAAAAGGTTAGTTTTCATTCCAATCCCAAAGAAAGGCAGAGACTGTTCCAAATACTTCACAATTGCACTCATCTCATGTGCTAGCAAAGTAATGCTCAATATTCTCCAACCCAGGCTTCAACAGTATATGAACCGTGAACTTCCAGGTGCNGAAAAGGTTAGTTTTCATTCCAATCCCAAAGAAAGGCAGAGACTGTTCCAAATACTTCACAATTGCACTCATCTCATGTGCTAGCAAAGTAATGCTCAATATTCTCCAACCCAGGCTTCAACAGTATATGAACCGTGAACTTCCAGGTGCTCAAGCTGGATTTAGAAAAGGCAGAGGAATCAGAGATCAAATTGCCAACATCCATTGGATTATCAAAAAAGCAAGAGAGTTCCAGAAAAAAGTATCTACTTCTCCTTTATTGACTACACCAAAGCCTTTATGCGGATCACAACAAACTGTGGAAAATTCTTGAAGATATGAGAATACCAGACCACCTTACCTGCCTCCTGAGAAATCTGTATGCAAGTCAAGAAGCAACAGTTTGAATTGGACATGGAATAACAGACTGGTCAAAAATTGAGAAAGGAGTACATCAAGGCTGTATATGATCCTGCTTATTTAACTTATACGCAGAGTACATCATGTGAAATGCCAGCCTGCATGAAACACAAGCTTGAATCAAGATTGCTGAGAGACATATCAATAACCTCAGATATGCAGATGACACCACCCTTATGGCAGAAAGAGAAGAAGAACTAAAGAGCCNATAAACTCTTATCACTGTGGAACACCACTCAGTTGCAGTCATTTTGAAGATGGGCCTGTGGATGCGGCATGGAAAGATCTCCAAGGTATCAGGTTCAGTTAAAAAAAAAACTACTGCAGAGAAAGCAGTATAATACCATTTGTGTTAAAAAAAATCTATAAATGAATACCATATATTTTCTATAGAGAAATGTAGGTAAATACCATTGAAAACCATTTGGAAGGAACCACAGCAAATTTTTGGTGGCCCAGATGGTAAAGAATCTGCCTGCAATATGGGAGACCTGGGTTCAATCCCTGGGTGGGGAAGATCCCCTGGAGGAGGGCATGAAAATCCACTCCAGTATTCTTGCCTGGAGAATCCCTATGGACAGAGGTGCTTGGTGGGTTACAGTCCATGGAGTTGCAAAGAAGTTGTACACGATTGAACGACTAAGCACAGCACAGTAAATTTTTATGGGGCTGAAAGGAGGCAGCCAGTTTCAGGGGAATTAAAGCTAGTGTACAAAGGACAACTTCACATTTATAGCTAATATGTTCTTAAATTTTTTACATGAATTGTTACTCGGGAAATTAATTTTTAAAATATTAAAATGATCATTGTCTCAAAAGTTACTTTGTAGACTGCACTGTTGAGTGTTCTTCCCCTCCTATCAAAGTCATGGTCACAGCAGGTGGGGGTCTATTCTTCTGACATCTTAGGTGTGCAGGAGGTGGTGGGAAGGGAAATATCCAGTCCCTGCTTAAGTGTTCTCTGCTTCGGCTGAGCCCCAAATCCAGCAATTCCCACTTTCCAGGCAGGAAACCTCATGGTATACAGCCCTTTCATCCCAGGTACCAAGCCCACATGCTGGCACTAAATGTGCCTGCTTTCCTGCCCAGCCAGTGTGGACAAACTGCCTTCAGAAGCAAAGAGAATCTGGCCCAGTTCTGCCAGTCTCGCTCTTGCCAACCATGTAAAGGAAGCTGTTGAACGAGTGGGGTTCAACTGACATTGAAGAGAGCACCTGATTTTTCTTCCTCCTCGAATATACACCCTAAAGCAGTAGGAAGGAAGTGGTTGAAAAGGAGGTTTGGAATGGGAAAGAGTACCTCAGGACTACTGATCTTTCTCCTACCTGTATTCTTGAACACAGCTTTGTCCTTTCAGCCTGAACAGTGCTGATGGAGAGCTTCATAGATGCTCACTGCAAGTCCAGTCAAGTTTGAGGTGGGGAGTGAGGGGCAACCCTGTATCCAAGGGCAACCAACCAAAGCAGCCCCTGATTAATCCTGCCATCAAGAGTCTCACACAGGGCTCCTCTGACTGCCAAGGATTTGAGCTGAAGCTTGCTCCTCATTCCCTTTCCCTCCCTGATCCTCTGGCCCCTGCAGGCCCACCGCCTCAACTAGGTAGGTGGCTCTGGCCAGTAAATTGTCCCTTCATGGATGGGCTTTGAACCCTGGTGGAGCTGGTTTGGCATTGACTTCCAATTGAGAGTATACAGCCAGCACTTGGTGAAGAAGAGTGACTCTGGTAAATTATGCCAGCCCTGGGGCTGGGCTACTCAGTGCAGGATTCTCAAACCAAGGAGGAAGTCTGTGTAATGTAAATCTTCATGTGCGTGCTAAAGTTGCTTCACTTGTTTCCAACTCTTCGCAACCCTGTGGACTGTACAGCCTGCCAGGCTCTTCTGTTCATGGGACTTCTGAGGCAAGAATACTGGAGCGGGTTGCCATGCCCTCCTCCAGGGGATCTTCCCAAACCAGGGATCGAATCTATGTCTCTTATGTCTCCAGCATTGGCAGGCAAGTTCTTTACCACTAGTTCCACCCGGGAAGCACAGTGTAGTAATAAATCAACCCTAAGGAAAAGAGGGGACTTTAACCTCAGCTACAAGTGTCATAGAGCAAAGAATAAACATGGTTGATGAAAAGGCTGCCATGNCTTTACCACTAGTGCCACCCGGGAAGCACAGTGTAGTAATAAATCAACCTTAAGGAAAAGAGGGGACTTTAACCTCAGCTACAAGTGTCATAGAGCAAAGAATAATAAACATGGTTGATGAAAAGGCTGCCATGTCCACTTGTTCTTAAAATTTTTTTTTTTTTGCCCCTCTTCAAAGAATGGAACCATAAAAAGCAATCAATATACATGGTATAATATATGAGCAGCAAACTTATGTTTTTCCCATTGTCTAGCTAGGCAGAGGTAAAGAGGAAAAGAGAGAGAGAGATTGCTAATGGCCAGTAACAATTTAAATAAGTCTGAAAGGGAAAAATGGGTATCTGGATTTCCTTTGGGTGGTCTGGTGCTTCCAAGCCTCTCACAGCTTGAGTGTCTCACCACCATAAATAAGATTTTGATGTTTAAAGACATATATTTTTGGTATAATAAGGCCTATAAACTGAAACCAGCAATTTTGGGTATATGCAAGTCAGGGATGTGGTCCCAGAGACACTAAGAGGCTTTTCAAGGGTATTGTTGATTCCACGCAATTTCCACTTTCAGAACCTCCCTCGTGTGTGCATGCTGCTCCGACATCAGCAGATGTGGTGTTTGGGCAATCTGCCTAGTATTCCAACCGGAAGTGTCTATGGTCGAAGCCTTGGTCAGAAAGTAGGCTGCTCTAAAGGAGGGTCCCCAAAAACACCCCTGAAGCTGGTGTCACAGCAGAGAGAAGTCAGTCCATCTGCAGTGCTGCCCAGCTGAGTGGCCCCAGGAGCCCAGCATTCCCCATTCTGCCTGTGTGTGTGTTTATGGGCTTAAGAACAACACTGCCTGAACAGTCAGCTTCACTCAAAGCAATGGCACAAAGTGCCTTTCAGAACTTGCCTTCGGCACAACCCATTATAATCCTGTAAAATGCTTCACAGCCAGGCAGTGTTCCTCGCTAGCCAGAAGCCTGGAGCCTGAAATAAAGAAGTCTGTTCTGCATTTCCAGGAACGGTGCCAAGAGCAGAGACTATGTTCTCGCTTGGGCTGAGCAGGGCACGTTTGTGCTGCTGATGGAGTGGTGGGCTTCTACCCACAACCCAGCACTAGTTGTTAGCTCCTTTTAGACGAGCAGACAGCCAGGCATGACTGGGAGGCCATCAATCAGCTCCCCAAATCCCACTGCCAAGACTGTGAGTGGAACAGGCCCAGCATGAGGCTAAAACTTCACAAGTTAAAGTGGTTGGGACAGTCTTCTCAGCCAATGGGACAACATTATATTGTTGTTGTCCTGACAGCATTATACTTATAATATCTTCCACCCATTCCTGAATCTCTATGGCAAAAAGGTGAGTAATACACAGCTGCTCAAGAAATACAGCTGAGTTTGAAACACGGCCTTTCACCTGTAACCTCTGCTGTGAGGTGTGCATTTGTAGAAGGAGTGCAAGTGAGAGTAGCAGATGTCCCAAAGCCTAACCTTCAAACACAATGCACCTCTGTCTGCTTCCTTGGCATCTGGAGCCATCTCGTCTGCTGCGGCTGCTAATCTGACACGGTCGTGTATGTGCATGTTGGACACACGTGTGTACCAACCCTTTGGCTCCCCTTCTGTTTGGGGGACATTCCCAGCTAATGACCAAGTTCCCTCTCCTCTTGGTAACTTCGGTCTCGATGGGAGAGGGTAGTTAAAAGCCTGAAGAAGTTCTTGTAGTGAATTCTGAGAGATCAGAAGTGTGGTTTACTGCCAGACAGGTAAAAATTGCACAAATCAAGTACCGATAATATCTAAAATCATCTAAAACCTCTCCCTTTGCCTGGGGATATGTCCACTGACTCCAGGCTAGATTTACGAATGTACATACCTGGATATTCTAAAGCTGGAAGACTTCATTCTTGCCTTCTCTCATAGATCTCATTTTCCAAAACAAGTCTGAAAAAGTGGTTAAGTGACAGCATCTCCTTATCCCAGTAATGAGCTTATCTTGTGACTTATTAGCTATAATCTAAAAACAATCAAGATTTTATGTTTAAAAACAAAGAATACTATGTGTCATGCTCTGATATAACATAGACAGGTATAATCATTATAACAGTGATTCCAAAAGGGGTACGATTTTCTTCCCTGGGTGACATTTGGTAATGTCTAGATGTTTTAGATAGTCACTGGGGGAAGGAGCTAGTGTCATTTAATGGGTAGAGGCCCAGGATGCTGGTAAACATCCTATAATGCATAGGTCACCCCACCTCTGCCCTCCCTCCAACAAACCAAAGAAATAACAGGTCCAAATGCTTATAATGTCACAGTTGACAGACCCTACATTAAAGAGTAGAGCTGAAACACGGCATCAGAGCCAGGATAACCTGTTGGTTTTGACCTCAAGGATATTTTCAGTTTAGACCGTGATCATTGGTTGATGTCAAATGTCAGTTGAGGCACAGTGGAGCTGCAAACAAAATGCTTGCATGCCAAGAAGCCTTAGAATATTGACATGTTTAGAATCTTCCCTTCATGCCCATACCTGACCCTTAATAGAATAACAGATTTCATAAAGCATGAAAGAAGAAAAGGATAAAGAAGAACATGAGTAAGGGGGGAAAGGAAGAGAAAATTATCTTAACCTGTTTAAGATATGAAAATGTACTTGAAAATACCAGTGAAAATGAACAGACAATTTAAGAAGAACTTGGAAAGGGGGAAGAAATGTTTCTAGCTTGTTTTTCCTAGGACAAACTTTCAGCTCAGTTCAGTTGCCCAGTTGTGTCCAACTCTTTGTGACCGCATGGAATGCAGCATGCCAGGCCTCCCTGTCCATCACCAACTCCCGGAGTTTATGCAATCTCATGTCCATTGAGTTGGTGATGCCATCTAACCACCTCACCCTCTGTCATCCCCTTCTCCTCCTGCCTTCAATCTTTCCCAGCATCAGGGTCTTTTCAAATGAGTCAGCTCTTCCTATCAGGTAGCCAAAGTGTTGGGAGTCTCAGCTTCAACATCAGTCCTTCCAATGAACACCCAGGACTGACCTCCTTTAGGATGGACTGGTTGGATCTTCTTGCAGTCCAAGGGACTCTCAAGAGTCTTCTCTACCACCACAGTTCAAAAGCATCAATTCTTCAGTGCTCAGCTTTCTTTATAGTCAAACTTTTTATAGGACAAACTTTACCAGCATATTTAATTATTTTAGGTGGCAGAAATGCAATTGTGGTGATAAAAACCCCAAAGAGTATGGCTTACTGTGTTTGTGATACATAGCACAGCCTGTGCAGTCAGAGACCTTTCCTCACTCAAGATTTTGCAATAAGAATGCTAATTTTTCAATCTGAGTTGATTACTATCAGCAGGCTTGCTTTGCTTATAGAATTTAAGCCAATTGTTAGAATACCTTTTGTACACTGAACTTTATGGAGAGCCTGCATTTAGTTGAAACTATTTCATATTTTTGACCAAAAATTTAATAAACTTTTAAAATTCCCAAACAGCAATGTATGCATCAGTAGGTTTTTGTTTGTTTGTTTTTGTTTTTAATACTAACCACTGCATGGAGAAACTGGAATCTAAAATGTATCAATTCTAACTTTAGATAGTGGAAATGTTTTTATTTTCCATCAACTACAAACTCAGCATCAAAGTACCATATATCATCAAACCTAAGATGCCAAAGACTGAAATATGTTCTATTATCTTATGTACAGGTAAGAAAGAAAATAAAAGTTGCCAATTACATTATAACACACGGTGGGAGGTGGGAGGGAGATTCAAGAGGGAGGGGACACATGTACTCCTATGTTTAATTCATGTTGATGTATGACAGAAATCAAACCAATATTGTAATCAATCAATTAAAAATAAATACTTTATAAAATGAAAAAAAATTATAACACATGATCAATTGTAAGATACATCTCAATTCCAGAGAAGTTAAAAATGTGGGGAAAGTGTGGGTAACAATGAAATATAGCACTATTCATATCTTCTGGCCAGGATTTGAAAACCTAAACATTTATAGAAATGTGAATTGCAGGGATTTAGGGACAATAATTCCAGAGACCACGTGCAGTGAAATCAACTGAGAAACTTATCAAATCCAGATTCCTGGGCCCTGCTTTGGATTAACCGAACTGGATTCTTTAGCAGTGGACTCGAGAAATTTGAATTTTTGATAAACTCTCTTCAAGATAGTGTGAGTTTGAATTATCAGGAGACCACAGATCCTCGGTGCCCAGGGGCAACGAGCCCCCTGGCTGTAGTATCGCAATCCAGAACACGCACAGAGAGCGCTGCTTGTTTGCTCAGGCTGTGCTGAGGAACAAGACACACTGCACAGCCCGCTGAAAACATATGGGTGCATCAGGGACACAGCAAGAAATACGCAACTCCACACTCCAGGTAAACCACCAACCAAGCCACCCACCACGAGATGGGCTCTGGCTCTTGGGACTTTGATTTACTGTCTCCTATCCAAAAGTTCCAACTAAACCCGTGCTTATCTCTTCATAGCCAAGGGGCAGGACTGCATTAACATTTTTAAAAAATTAGCGGCAGCAGTACAGAACGGGAGGAGGGCGGTTGGCTTGAGATGTTTACTTGAAAGAGCCCCTGGGGTTTATGGTGGGGGTGGTGAGGGCACAGTGGTGTAAGGAGAAGACCTTGATTATAGAACGAGTCTAACCAGCACAGACAGACTCCGGGACTCCTAGCAAGCCTGGTTCTCACTCATCTGGTGGGAGCGGAAGTCAGCTGCTGTGTGGTAGAAAGCAGCTCATTAGCTGAAAGTGTTCCTCGTGCTGTGGGCATCCCATAACACTACAGGGGGATTCGAGGGTGTTGGTTAAGTGAGTTGAGGTACAGGAGCTTCTGAATTTTTCCATCTGACACCCAAAAGCAAGCTCAGAAAACACAGGCCCCACATGCCTGCAATTCGGACAGAACCCAAAGCCTGTGCAACAGAAGGCTGAAGAAAAGCACCAGCTTCTAGTTCACCAGCTTTTATCAGTGCATGATCATTTAGTTCTTTGGCAAGATAAGAACCGCCAACCAGATAGCTTCCTGGCTAATTCCTCTCCTCCAAGACACTCAATCCCCCAGCAAGGGGAGGGCCTCTACTTTGTATCCCCATAGTGCTGAGTGAAAGAGAAACTGTTAGTCACTCAGTTGTGTCCGAGTCTCTGGAAGCCCATGGACTGTAGTCCACCAGGCTCCTCTGTCAATGGAGGTCTTCAGACACAAGAATACTGGAGTGGATTGCCATTCCCTTCTCCCGGGGATTCTTCTGACCCAGGGATCGAACCTGGGTCCCCTGCACTGCAGGCATGGGCCCCCAGGGAAGCCCATTGCACTGATGATTACCTCTCCCTAATATTCATCCTGCTCATAATGACTGACTCAGCATGTCTCTACCTACAAAGGCACAGGGACCATAACTCTCTCAATCACCGCAACGGCTCTAGTTCCTTCTATCATTCTGGCTGGTGCATGGTAGAAGGCTCCATCTTTGTTGAAATAAAAATTAAATTGAAATTAAATCAAATGGAAAAATTAAGTAGAACATGTCATACAGAAGGTAAATTCAGAGACTTTGTGCAATGAGGAAAGCTGTCTAAAGTTTCTGAGATGGGGGACTTTTCCCAGGTATCCCAGTGGTTAGGACTTCACTTTCCAATATGGGGGGTGTGGGTTTGAGCAGCCAAAACCCCAAAACATACAATAGAAGCAATATTGTAACAAAGTCAATGAAGACTTTAAAAATGGTCTACATTTTAAAAAGAAAAAAAAAACTTAAAAATTTTCTAAGATAAGACCAAGAAATCACATGCAGAACACCACGGGCTGTTAAAAGAAATTTTGAAAGGAGACATGAGTCCCTTAATAAGCTTCTTGAAGAGTCCCAAACTCACTGAAACTACTTGTAGAGATGGCACTTGCAGTGTAAGGCTGCGGGAGCCCTGTTGGATATTACTGTGAGCTTTTGGTTCCCTTCAGCTTTTTACAGATACTCAGCAATTTACACTAATTTCTGAACAAGGCAGACTTGCCAGGGAGATTGAAACTCTGGTGGCAAAGAGATGTCAAATAGTTTGTTTTCAGAGATTCCTAGTGACAACCCCATCTTCCTTTTTCCTTCCTTCCAGTGCCTCTTTCTTCCCTTTCCTGTTCTAAGCATCTGATTCCAGGTTAAACTCTCTATATATTTCTTTTTTCTTTTCAATTTGCCATGCTCATACCTAGTACTATTAATACAGAGACTTTGTTTTCTTGAGGTGGGGGGGGGGCCTGGGTGGCTGAATTTCAATGGGAAGGGGAGATTTTGCCGGTTGTTTCTGCAGGATCAAACATGGTTCTGGGCTAACATTGCCAGGCTGATGTGAAATTATGGACTTGAAAAGGTTTTGTCCGAGGGAGCCAATCAGAGAGGAAGGCGGCTTCTCTGCCGGCTGCTCTGCTTCTGCCCTCCCTGTCTGGGCCTCCTCACCTGGAGTCTGACAAGAGGTGCTTTGAGAGCTCACTCTGGCTTAGACACAGTGTACGCTGAACAAAACTTATCTGTCTGGAGGTGGGAGGAAGGTAAGAGAGAATTAAAATGGTAAAGCCAACATCACGTGGCTTCCTCCTTGAACTGTAATAACCCAGTGCTGCCTGCAGGCTCAGAAAAGCCATATGCAATGGGTAGGCACAAGGATTGCTCTGGTGCCAGGAAAATGCAGTAAGACATAACTTTTTATAAGGTAAGCAATGAATAAACACCCTGCAGGAACAAAACAGCCTTTAACATTTCTGAAATTGGCAGCCAGATAGATGCCTGAAACCTTGGTTCAGTGTATCCACAATGCACAACAGATAAGGACCACCTTCAACATTAAGTCATCTTCCAGAGGAAACAATAGCTGGGGAGGCCGAGTTTTTATGATTCTCAGCCTCTCAGGGCAGGAGGGGAATTCGACAATTCAGTCAGTATTTTCTTTGCCACAGCAAGTCCCATTTTAATACCTGTTAGAGGTTTCCCACGTGTTGGGCAATTTTTCTAGAATGTCTTCAGAAGGAAAACATTCTACAGTCTGCCTTGGTTTCTGAAAGAGCTGTCTTTCTCCCTGGGCTGGGGGTGATTTTTTTTTTTTTGGTCTCATGGTATTATCAAGAAGATCTGAAACCACCACGCTTCATCTGGATTCTGCTGTTGTAATAAAAAGGCAGTTTGGGGTTACACTTCACCCTCAAAAATGTTAAGGGAAGTGCCTGTCACCAACAGTCAAAAATAAAAACGAAAATGATGCTGGCAGAGCTCAAAAACCAAAGGGGTCAGCATTTTGCTTCAGTTTCCTGTTCATAAAACTTTATAAAAACAACCCACCCATTAAAGAAAAAAAGCCCACAACAATAGCTCATTATTCTTTTCCTAAACGCTTGCCTCATGCCACTCTGAAATTAGGTGCCATCACGTTTCCTGAGTTATGGGCTCCAAACACCACATCCCTTTCCTCCCTTCCGTGCCCCCACCCCACCTGGCATCGTTCCTGAATTTAGACACTTCTCCACTTTACGAGCTTAGTAGAGGCCAGTGTTGCCCCTCCTACCTGTCCAGAGGAGGCCAGGCATCTGCTCCAGCTGGAAGCAGGAATAACACAGGCTTCCTTCTCTCAAATTAATTTTCATTTCCTAAATAAGCTTTTAATATGGAAAGTGCAAATTTCAAAGTGAAGGAAAAAAATTCCTACAGATTGCTCCAGTAAACTGATAATTATAAATGCACTGCCTCCTGACATTAATTTTTGAAGAATAAGGTATTTCCCTTCCACCCTCCTTCTACAATAACAGTAAAACTTTATGGAATATGTAACACCCCATCCTTCAGTACCTGCAAGAACACAGGGGAATACAAGGTCTAGAATAAGAAGCCTGAATGCAAACACCAAGGTTTTCACTTGCTGACTATATGACTTTGGATTTAACCATGCCAAACCTCAGCTTGGACCATAAAGAAGGCTGAGCGCTGAAAAATTGATACTTTTGAACTGTGGTGTTGGAGAAGACTCTTGAGAGTCCCTTGGACTGCAAGAAAATCAAATCAGTCCATCCTAAAGGAAATCAATCTTGAATATCCATTAGAGGAACTGATGCTGAGGTGGAAGCTGCAATATTTTGGCCACCTGATGCGAAGAATGGACTCATTGGAAAAGACCCTCATGCTGGGAAAGATTGAAGGCAGGAAGAGAAGGGGATGACAGAGGGCTTGGTGGTTGGATGGAATCACTGACTCAATGGACATGAGTTTGAGCAAGCTCCGGGAGATGGTGAAGGACAAGGAAGCCGGGCATGCTGCAGTCCATGGGGTCGCAAAGACTTGGACACAACTGAGCGATGGAAAAACAACGATAACTTCAGCTTAATCAACTGGAAAACGGGGATATGAGAGTTTAAAGGCTTTAATAAGATAAAATATATGCATGGGTGCTCAGTTGAGTCCTACTCTTTGCGAGCTTGGGGAGATCCCCCAGAGAAGGAAATGGCAAGCTACTTCACTATTCTTGCCTGGAAAATTCCATGGATGGAGGAGCCTGCTAAGTTGCCATCCATGGGATTGCAAAGAGTCACACACAACTGAGCAACTTCACTTCACTTCACTTTGCGACCTCTTGGACTGCAGCCCATCAGACTCCTCTGTCTGTGGAACTCCCTACGCAAGAATACTGCAGTGGGCTGCCATTTCCTTCTCCAGGGGATTTTCCCAACCTAGGGCTCAAACCCACGTCAAATTCATTGGCGGGTGAATTATCAGTGCCACTACCTGGGAAGCCACAGTTTAATGAGTTCCTCTATATGTCAGCATTTAAGGCACAAGGTAAGCACATAGTCTAGGCTGTTATTAACCTTTCTGGTATACAAATCATCCTACCCTCTCTTTTCTCAAAGAATCAGAGAGGAAAAGGTGGAATTTGAGGATCTTTTCTACCCAGCTTGCCTTAAAGGGGTTAATTCTTTAAAGCAGGATTTCAAATATTGATTCAACTACTGAACATGCGTAAAAGAAGACGCACAGTGAAGAGTGAACTGACCTAAACAGGAAAACATGGGATCCAACACCGGTTCTACCACTAAATTTGCCATGTGACCTTGAGCAAGTCAATTAAACTCTGCGAGGTGCAGTTTCTTAAACTGTAAAATATGGCAATTTAAAATTTCCTGATAGCTCAGTTGGTAAAGAATCCGTCTGCAATGCAGGAGACCCCAGTTCGATTCCTGGGTTGGAAAGACCCCCTGGAGAAGGGAAAGGCTACCCACTCCAGTATTCTGGCCTGGAGAATTCCATGGACTATATAGTCCATGGGGTTGCAAAGAATTGGATACAACTGAGCAACTTTCACTTTCAAACATAAATGCTCATCTTCTGTGATCCTATAAAACAGGAAAGACACTAAGCTGTATATAAAGTATTGCCTCAAATTTATGCTACTTTATTTCAGGGAAGAATCTAAAAGTGATAATATATCTTGCCGACGAAAGTATCCTTGTCTAAAATTAGCACACTGGGTACAGGCAGCCCACATTTTGGATTACTTTAACATGATAAGATGGATTTAGAAAAGGCAGAGGAACCAGAGATCAAACTGCCAACATCCGTTGGAACATAGAAAAAGCAAGAGAATTCTAGAAAAACATCTGCTTTATTGACTATGCTAAAGCCTTTGACTGTGTGGGTCACAACAAACTGTGGAAAATTCTTCAAGAGATGGAAATACCAGACCACCTTACCCACCTCATGAGAAATCTGTATGCAAGTCAAGAAGCAACAGTTAGAACCAAACATGGAACTAGAAACTGGTTCCAAATTGGGAAAGGAGTACATCAAGGCTGTATGTTGTCACCCTGTTTGGTTAACTTCTTTGCAGAGCACATCATGCGAAATGCTGGACTTGATGAAGCACAAGCTGGAATCAAGATTGCCGGGAGAGATATCAATAACCTCAGATATGCAGATGATACCACCCTTATGGCAGAAAACAAAGAGGAACTAAAGAGCCTCTTGATGACAGTGAAACAGGAGAGTGAAATAGCTGACTTAAAACTCACATTCAAAAAATGAAGATCATGGCATCTGGTCCCATCACTTCATCACAAATAGATGGAGAAACAGTGACAGATTTTATTTTGGGGGGCTCCAAAATCACTGCATATGGTGACTGCAGCCATGGAATTAAAAGACGTTTGCTCCTTGGAAGAAAAGTTATGACCAACCTGTACAGCATATTAAAAAGCAGAGACATCTGCTTGGACTTTTCGAACAAAGGTCCATTTACTCAAAGCTATGGGTTTCCCAGTAGTCATGTATGAATGTGAGAGGTGGACTATAAAGAAAACTAAGCACCAAAGAATTGATGCTTTTGAACTGCAGTTGGAGAAGACTCTTGAGAGTCCTTTGGACAGCAAGGAGATCAAACCAGTCTATCCTAAAGGAAATCAGTCCTGAATATTAATTGGAAGTACTGATGCTGAAGCCGAAACTCCAATACTTTGGCCACGTGATGCGAAGAACTGACTCACTGGAAAAGACCCTGATGCTGGGAAAGATTGAAGGCATGAGGAAAAGGGGACAAGATAGGATGCGATGGTTGGATGACATCACTGACTCAACAGACATTGAGTGTGAGCAAGGTCTGTGAGTTGGTGATGGACAGGGAAGCCTGGCGTGTTGCAGTCCATGGGTCACAAAAAGTCAGACATGACTGAGCGACAGAACTGATAGTATGATAATATTTTATAAGAGTTCATCAGAAAGTTAAGCTCAATGTTCTCATTTGTCAGGAAATGCCATGGGGAATATAGATTCTTAAAAATATCAAATGGCCAAGAAAACAAGCTTGAAACAGAGGTTAGATTAACCATGAACAGAGAAACTGAAAGGAAGATGGAGTTCATCTATGCATGGGATGGAACTGTCCTAAAACACACCACTGCCACTCAAAAATAGGTACTTGGCTTGCATGGTGCCTGTGTTACCTGTATGACAACATTTGGTTCCTGTGTCTACCCAGGCCTGCCTACAGGCCTGTTATGACTATGAGAGCTGTCTGTTCCCTCAGAGAGCAAGTTCTGCTGCCTCATGGATGTTCCCCAGCCATAACTTCCTTTTTGCCCTTCAGGTAGGCTGCCTAAGGAGCAGGACCTCGGCCAGTTCTGTTCTGGAGGTGACACGCAGATGGCTGCTGGCAGGAAGCTGAGGACCAACACTCCTCAAGGCTGAGGGCTCTGTGCACCCTTGACCAAACTTCTGATGTAAAATATTTACACTAATGTCACACATTTATAAAAAACAATTGCAACTAAAGATAACTTGCAGCAACTTTTAAACAGTGCTCTACAAATAAAAATGGAACTAGAATAATTCACCAAACCACACACTTTATTATCTTTGAACAACCGCGTAAGCTCCATGTAGGCAAGAAACATGACTCTGTTGTTCAGTGCTGTAGCTCCAGCACCAAAAGGTGCTTAGCGAGTGACAGGGGCTTGGCAAGTGATGACCACAGCTGACACAGACCAGTGGGCAGCTCTTCCAGGCACCGTGCCTTCACTCTCCACGCTGTCTCTCGGGTAATCCTTATAACTGTCCAATCCAACTGAAGCACACGGAGTTCAACCCATTTCCCTGAAGTCACAGAGCTAGTAAGCGGCAGAGCTGGGTTCAAATGCTAGTACTTTGCTTCTGGAACCTGACATTCCACAAATGAAGTGGAACATTAATTATCTGCAGACCATTTGCAACATAGCTGGTGTCTTGATACCAACACTGATGGCGCTGAGGGTCAAGGATGTGAGCCTAATATGATACAATTAAAGAAAGAACCCTTCAGTGAGAGTCAGGAGATCTTAGCCCTGGACTCCTGCACTGAGTCTGTCAACTCTGGTGACCTCTTTGCTCACCAGTTTCCCCTGCTGGTCAGTAATGGGTTAGATGGTCATTCAGGTCCCTGACACTTATAACTCCCAAGTACTAGAGTCATCCTAGATGTAATCTTCTTATCCATCCAGACAACTGCTGGTCACACAAGTGTGCTCCTGCATCTTTCAACAAGGGAGAGCCACCAAAATATCTGAAATAATCAAGCACATTAATCTCTCAGAGCCTGAGTGCCCTGATCTGCAATTAGAACATAATGGTACCCACTTCAAAGGGTGGAGGTGAAGATTAGAGAGAAGCCAGGTAAGGGGCTGACATACAGTAGTAATTTCATAAACAGTAGCTTGGTTTATGATGGTTCTGAAGAGAGCTGGGAGGTAAGTCTAGAGAAAGAAAGAATCTCCTCAAAGTCCAGGAACCAACCAACCAATCGAAAAGACCACACTGAAACAAACATGTTTTAAGTCATTTCTCAAAGTGGAATACACATTATTTGCCACATCCCCCAGAGCAAAGTTCTGTATGGAATTCTCTTTCCATAAGTGAGTGATGTGGACAGGTTTGAATTAACTTTGGACAGAACAAAAAGGATCCGCTGGGATGAGGGCACTGACATATGAATGCTGTAAAGCTAGAAAATACTGTGAGGCTGCCAATAGCTCTCTTGCCAGGGCTGTGACAAGCACATGATGCGCATTACCTACTGAATCCTCACAACCTGCTGAAGAGGGTGCTCTCTCTGTTTTATAGATGAGGGCACAGAGGCTTGACTTGCTCAAGGTCACACAGCTGCTAAAGAGCCACATCCTCATCTAGTCTGCCCAGAACACTGATGGTCTTGCCCAACGGCCGCAACCGTTCTGAACACACTTAGATTCACAGGGCAGCAGTCTTTGTCCATGGGGTGGCTTTACAGGTAGGACATGTGTGGGCTCAAGCGGCACTGGGTTTCAGTCCCTGTTTACCCTCCAACTCCCGGCAGCTATGGACAAATCATTCAACTTTCCTGGATCCTGTTTTGATCAAACAGAATATACTGCATCCAAGTTTTCGGAATGCATATTGTGTGGAACATTAACCACTTACATTTTATACTTAGGTGGTGAGGGATAAAAGAGCTAAAACATGAGGTAACCCCCTGTGTGGTATCCTGGTTGGGGGAAGGAGTGTTAGCAAACACAGAACTGGGTGACTCCTTATTTCCCTTTCATCTTGAAAATTCAGAAATTCTACAGAATGTTACGTGATAGGGAAAGAGAAAGGGGAAGAGAGGGACTTAACGGGAATCACGGGGGAGGTAGCACGGTTGGGGGTGCTGTTCATCTTGAAGCTGTGTTTGCATAGCAACAAATGTACATACCTAGCTCGTAAGCTTATTTGGAGTGCTTTGGGCTGGGGGCAGCTGGTGGATATGATGGGGCTGGAAGCTAAGTCTCTCTTAAATGACCACTACAGCATATAGCAAGCTCTCCACAGATGCTGGTAGATGTGAGTTTAAAGGAAAACAGACCTAGATCAAATTGATAGAAGTTGAGCTGCTGCAGAAGATATACGACTATGTGAAAAATGCTAACAATGTCTTTCTTTTGTTCTCAGCCACCCACTCCCTATAAGCCATTTTCAATCTCAAGATCAATGCTTTTTCAAGTGAATGAGCCCATGTCTTCCAGTGGGATAAACCACAGGTAAACCTTCCCCGGCCTGCATCCCACGCGATTGGAATCTGAACAAAGGTGAGCTGAGCTGTCTGGGAGCTAAAGAATTCTTTTTGTTTTCATTTGTATCCTTGCCCAGGGTAGTGACAAATAGTGTTTCATGAGTTTCCAGCTTAGCTTTAGAGCTCAAAGGATAAAGTGCTTCCACAAGAAAGCAGAAGAAAGAAGGTAAGAGAATAATAAAAAAAAAATTAACATATATTGTTATTGTTCAGTCACTAAGTCCTCTCTGACTCTTTGTGACCCCATATACTGCAGCATGCCAGACTTCCCTGTCTCCTTCACTATTTCCCCCCTACCCTTCATTCAAATAGTAGAGGCTTTTCTTCTCAGGAAAGATGACAGCGTGCCACAACTTTGGTCAGAGTCTCCCTGCCAAAGTCTCCCTCTGGTGATACGAGGGTTAACAATAACCTCAAGGAGTTCTTTCAATATTTTTATTTTAAAAACAGAGTAATTCGGGTCTTCTGACTCCCAGCTCATGTTTCTTTCATGAAATCAGATTGCCTGATGAGTCATGTTCCCAGGCCACAAAAAAGACTGGCACTTAATTAATGCTCCAAAAATATTTGTTGAATTAATTAAAGAACAAAAGAAAGAAAACAGTTCAGAAGATAGATACCAAAGGCCATCAACAGGAGAGGATCAACTGGCTAACAGTGAAAGTCTTCTGTATCATTGAACTCTTATCCACAACAGCCCGTTCCTCCGCCTTCTCAGCCTTTTCAAATATCACCTATTATACAGTTCCTCAATCAAGATTTTCTTTTGAGAAATCTTCGCAGACCAACCCAACCCATGGAGATGGTTTCTTGAGATCTAACCATTCTTATTATCTGCCACTCATCAACCATGTTCTGCCAGGTGACAACTTTTGAAAGTAACATTCTAGAGCCACGTAACTTTTCTGATTATCTTCCCACCTAGAACTCCTGGAGGGCAGGGCCAGTCCACACCTACCTCTGGAACTACTCTTAGGGCACTGAGACAAAGAAAGGGTGACTTCCAGAGCAACAACTAACTATACTGGAGTATTTTTTAAGTTAATATAATCACTTATTTTTATATTCAATTTCTTCCAACTAGTTTACTAGAATCTCAATGCTGCTTGTCCTCCTACTGCCAGGAGAAGCTAACAACCATTGGCATCTGGTCAACTGCACAAGAGTCTACACAGGGAGGGGCTGTAACAATGTGCTCGCCCTTCAAAACATCCCATTAATGACCTCCCTGGCAACCCTGTGGTTAAGACTTTGCCTTCCAATGCAGGGAGTGTGGGTTTGATCCCAGGTCAGGGAGCTGAGATCCTACATGACCTAGACAAAAAACTAAAACAGACAACAGAAACAATATTGTAACAAATTCAATAAAAACTTCAAAAATGGTCCACGTAAAAAACAAATCTTAAAAAAAAAAACAACACCTAACGTCCCCATTAAAATTAAGTGAGATACTTATTAAACCTCCAGATCTACACATTGGCTTACAGAAAGCACGAGGAGAAAGGGGAAAGTTAAGCCACACCCAGACTCCAGGATAGAGGACAGTCCACAAGACAAATGACCTAGATTTTTCAATAAATCAATAGCATGGGGGGGGAAGGAGAAATGGGGGAGTTTTACAGAATGTCAACCATGAGAAATGGGTAGAACATGTTGGGATCCTGATTCAAACAGATCAATTGAACAAGGACCTTCTGGACACAAATTAACAAAAATTCCTTAGTATCACCTAAGATGAGGACCCAAAGACAAATATGAATTTGGAGACATTTGACTTTGGACTTAATATTTGATATTAAGGAATTCTTGTTAGTCTTGTTAAATGAGATACAGTGTGATGGTTATGTAAAAAAAATAAAGTAAAATGTCCTCACCAGGGAGTGTACTGGATTCCTGATGAGTGAAATGATGAAATGACTTGAGGTGTTCTAAAAACACAGGGAAGAGGTTAACCATTGTGGATGCTGGGTGCTGGGTGAGTGGAGGTACTAATTACACTATTTGCTCCATTTTTTCAATGTGGGCAGATCACAAGGTATCGTGTTTAACATAGGAAATTGCCCAACTTAGGAAATTATAGTTTCCAATGCCAGTAAGGGTAGAGTGAAAATGACACACTTAGAACTTTTCTTTTTGCTGGACGGTGTGACATGTGGGATCTTAGCTAGTTCCCCAATGTGGGATCTTAGTTCCCCACCAGGGTTCAAACCTGTGCCCCCTGCTTTGGGAGCATGGAGTCTTAACCATTGGACCACCAGAGAAGTCCTAAGATCTTTTTATTTTTTTCCTGGCTGAGCTGCATAGTAAAGAATTGTTCATAAGAGTAAAACAAACAAACAAACAAACAAACTGGGATATCAAGAAATGGCAATCTACATAGGAGGAACAGTATAAATATGCGATTATCTTGGCCTAATATTCCTACCTGTGTGAATTTACCAAAAGAAAACACTGTTAGTGCACTGTTGCTTAATAGTGATGAACTGGAAATAATAACAGACTAGCTACTAAATATGAAGAAGACTTAATCTGCCAGGAGCTATGTTTAACTGCTTCAAATACATTATTTTCCTTCAAACAATCCTCTAAGAAAAGTGTCATCATTGTTCCCAGCAAGATGGTACAGCTGAGAATTGGCAGAGCAAGAAATCCAGGTCAGGCTGGCTCCAGGGCCCACGTTTTTATAACTCTGCACTAAGTTACCCTGGAATCCAAGTGTCAGACAACAGGAGATGTTTACTTAAATTACAGAACACCCACTGATGACACTGTGTAAACATTAACAAGTTTACCTGTGAAGTCAAGCAACATGAAAAATGCTTAATTAAACAAAAAGCAAGATGAGGAATTCCCTGACAGTCCAGTCATGTAAGATTCTGTGCTCTGGGCCTGGGTTTGATCCCTGGTCAGGAAACTAAAATTCCACAACCCACATGGCACAGCCTCTGCATGCCTCCAACCAAAAAAAAAAAAAAAAAGAAAGAAAACACGACAGGATGAAAACCATTTATTAGGGTACATACATATATAGGTATATACATATGCAATATGTATAAATGTGGGAAAGGCTGGCAGGGAAAATACATAAAATGAANAAGCCTCTGCCTGCCTCAAAAAAAAAAAAAAAAAAAAAAAAGAAAACACGACAGGATGAAAACCATTTATTAGGGTACATACATATATAGGTATATACATATGCAATATGTATAAATGTGGGAAAGGCTGGCAGGGAAAATACATAAAATGAAAATGGCTGCATCAGAAGGGAGGTTTCCTAATTATGGGTCATGAGGATATGTTATTTTTATAAGGAAAAAAAATGAAAAGGGAGGCCACTGAATTGAGGTGTCTAACACTGCAGAGGGAACCAAGGCATCTAGGTAATAGTGTTTCCATAAACATTGTAAACCATCAGTTTCTTGATGTACACTTTTTTTCCCCTTCCTCTTTGGATGTCTTCCAAAACTAAAAGAAGAAATATCCCTCTTCTCCTCCCCCAAATATTTTTCCAATGACCTCTACTAGAAATTCATCTAGTTTGATCAGAGAGCAAGAACTATTCCATCGTTTCCTTTTGCACTAGATGTCAAGTAAAATGTTATACTATAAGATGGATGTCTAAACACCACAAGAGGAAAAAGGACAACAGCTTAAACGAATCTACAAAGGACTGTTTCATAATGGAAGTGCCCTCTGAGTCTTGTGAAATTCTCTGACAGGTCACTTGTTATTAGCAAGACTCAGAAAAGCACCAGAAAGCAGGAGATCCCGTTCTCCATCTTACTACCATCCGGCCCAGGGAGATCCTCAAAATCCCAACCCACATCTCAGCATCCTGGATCTACTCTCTTCATCCTCTCCCTCCCCTTCCCTGGAACAGACACATTTGCTGGGTTTCCAGAGACAAGTGCACTGAGAGATTATGAACATCCAACTGCTTTGGAATCTATAAAATGCTCTACAGATGGGAGGTTATCCTGATTAAAAATCTGATCGGTGTTCTTGTGTGTTTCAGTGAGTCCCAGAGATGTTCCTTGGGGAGGGGAAAAAAACTACTAGCTAGATTCTGCATTCTTTTAACTGCCAGAACCAGGGTTGCCATTAATGTCCAACTTTTTCTGACAAAGCTTCTGCAACAGCCATGGAGATGATCATCCCCTGAAAAAGGTGCTAATCTGTAAGCCTGGCCATGTGATTGTCCACGCGCCTACACGGTATTCGTCAGTACCTGTCACCAAGATAACAGCTTCATCTTGAACGGAGGAGGCAAGAATATTTCACAGAACGCCCTGCAACAGATTCTCCACAAAAGAGCTAAACAGAGAGAAAAGATCTTGGGGAAAAGAATGACAACAGAACGAGTCAGACAGCCAGCTGAAAGAGACGGCGCAAAAGGCAGCGACCCTTTAGGGAGTTAGTGCAACTTTTGGTGAAGATTATGGAAAAGCTACTGTTTCAAAGCCTTTGGACATCAGAGGAAAACACACAATAGAGAGTTTGCCGAACAGAGAGCTTTAAACAATTCAAGTTCAAACAAACAAAATTCCAGGAATTAGGAGAGGAAATTGCAAGGTGCTCTGCAAACCGTTGTAGTAAAGAAAAGCATGTTTAACTATTAAATGTCAGTGATAAAAATGGAGATGCGGTGCGGAGCATCAGTACAGTAGCGTTTATTTTGGAGGGGGAAGGAGTGAGGACAAGAAATAATAATAGCAAGTCACTGGAATAATAAATGACAGTAAAACTGGCAGTTGGCCTGCTTTGATCACTTACTCGGGGCAATGCTATGCTAAGCATTTTGTAAGCATCTTCTTTTATCCCCATAACACCCTGTATTAGCTCAGATCAGCTAGTGACCTCCTTTATAGATGGGGAACCTGAGGCTCAGACAGGCTCCACAACTTCTTCGAGGTCACAATGGCAAGACTGTGATTCAAACTCAGATTTGCTTAAAAGCCCAGCGTTTGAACTATTCACACACAGGTATATAATTACCAGATCTCAAAGACCATCAATGTCATTTCTGAAGATTACTGGTAATTATAAAATTCAGACCTGGTGGTCAATACCATCAGTACCGTGGCTCCTTGCTTTCCTTCCCAGAGATAAAAATGAAAAGAATGAAATGCTATCCAGTCCATGTTAGCAATTTTGGATGTTTTCTGAGAAAGGTAGGAGGAAACTGGTTTGAAAAATCTAGGGGATTTTTCTTTCTTTGTGGTCTATCATTATTACAAGCTAATTGTACACCAGGATTCTCACTTTAGTGGCATCACTACCTAAAGAATCTTCTAACAAACCAAGTATTCACCTGTAAAAACGAATGAGGAAACCCTGTTAGTTAACAAGGTCAGGGTCATATGGCCAGCTGATAACTGAGCACTGTGAGGCTCACTTCTGACTCTGCTACTCCTTTGCTCTGGGACCCTGGGTGACTGACTCTTCCCGAGCCTCAGTTTCCTCACCTGTAAAATGGGGATAAGAACAGTACATAAGGCTATGATGAGAACTGAACAGATGACACATAGACAGTATGAGCCACTGTGCCAGACGCAACGTTAGGCAGTATTTCAGTTCAACTAATCAAGTAGCCGTAAAAAGATACCCTACACCCTAGGTAAGAGAAACCCAAGTAAGATGGTAGGTGTCGCAAGAGGGCATCAGAGGGCAGACACACTGAAACCATTCTCACAGAAAACTAGTCAATCTAATCACACTAGGACCACAGCCTTGTCTAACTCAGTGAAATCAAACCATGCCTGTGGGGCAACCCAAGACAGGCGGGTCATGGTGAAGAGGGCTGACAGAACGTGCTCCACTGGAGAAGGGAATGGCAAGCCACTTCAGTATTCTTGCCTTGAGAACCCCATGACGAGTATGAAAAGGCAAAATGATAGGATACCAAAAGAGAAACTCCCCAGGTCATT
>SJYV01011142.1:1080127-1201568 GCA_006410875.1 Neotragus pygmaeus | reverse complement strand
CTGATACTGGGAGGGATTGGGGGCAGGAGGAGAAGGGGACGACCGAGGATGAGATGGCTGGATGGCATCACAGACTCGATGGACGCGAGTCTGAGTGAACTCCGAGAGATGGTGATGAACAGGGAGGCCTGGCATGCTGCGATTCATGGGGTTGCAAAGAGTCAGACACGACTGAGCGACTGAACTGAACTGAACTGAATCAAGTAGCCAGGCCATTTCATTTACAAAGATTCCTGCATTTCCTGCCATATTCCTCACAAGTAATACACTGTTCAGGTGTGGAATGAGTAAATGACATTTGCTAGAGCACCCAGTTGCGAACCTCACTGTATTTGAGACCTTGTTCTTTTCCCAAATTGTAGTCCATGGTTGTGAAGAGGGAACACTTATCTATGCATGTTCTTTTCTGCTGGGTTTTGGGATTTGACAAACACTGATGACAGGGTGGTAGCTTTTTCAACAAATTTCATTAGAATCTCAGAAACCCATCCTCAGTAACAATGATGCCATCTGTTTTTTATTTTGCAATGTCAGTGAGAATGGGCAAAAGCTATTGCTCTTATCACAAAACAGCAACAGGGAGCCTTTATTTTTATAGGCTTAAGCAAGTCTAACTGCTCCATTCAAGACTCTCTTTGCTTGTGTTGCTCAAACTTTAAGAGCTTTGAGAACAAGAAGTTCAGCCTCTAGGGCACTCTGGGGTTTTGACTCATTCAGCATCAGTTCATCCCTCTTCTTATAACAGTCCTTTTGGGAAACTGCTCCTCTCTCAGTGCTGTGGTGTCAGTGGTACTGGGCCCACCATCAGTCCCCTTGGGAGTATGTGTAACCTAGGACTGGCCAAGCAGCAACTGACCCCTCCTACTGGCTGTAGTGATTGATTCAGAAAGGGGAAATAAGAACCAGGCTTGGGATTTCTGCGGGAAGAACTAGGTAAGAGAGGACCTTTAAGTTACAAGTGGGGTAAGTTTGGAGCTGCTGGTGGCTCTCTTTCCACCAGAAGGGAAGACCATATCCAAGAATGAAGGCAACAGAGAGAAATAAAAGCTGGGAGGTAAAGAAAGGCAAATTTCTGGGGAAAAATAAGCACCTGGATCCAGCCACTCCTGAGGCCAATAAGCCATGGACTTTTCCATTATATAAGCAGAAATCTGCTTTTTGCTTAAAGGAATTTGAGTTGTGTTTCTGTCTCTTGGAGCTGGAAGAGTTTTGACTCAAAGACATACAGAAGGGCCTCTACCCAATAAATGAGTGCTTATCCTCTTACTCCCTCACATTATTCAGGATTTGTACTATATATCTAAGTCTTGCTTCCCTCCATGAGACTGTAAATTTCTTGACACTAGGAGACAAGTATGGTAGCCTACTGATAAAGTGACACTTTTCGTCAAAACCAAACTTAGGTTGGCCAAACAATCACCCTTTAATAATGCCAAAGAAAGCAGAAAAAGGTTAAAGTTGTTCCATAGGTGAGCTTTGGAAATCGATGGCGTGAGGAGTTAGGGGTCTCATGAGTATCCAAAGCTACTGACACCTCCACTGCCTTCAGTTGTCTGAGTCTCCTATCACCTTGTACTTGGACCATCTTAGCAGATGGGAAAACCCCTATCCAAGCTGCAGGCAAGTCAGAGGTCTACTCGAACCACGGACAACCTCCCACACTTATCACCTAAGACACTAATAAGCCTGCTTTATTTTGAAGGAGGATTCACCACCCCAAGTACTCTTCATACACAAACTCTGACTACATTTGGACAGGGAAATTCGTTTTAAAGTGTTTCTTAAAGTTTTTTTTTTTCTTAACCCATATTTCACATTGTGTACCTGAATATAGATCAAAGATTTAAGTATAAATATGCAAAGCATAAAAGTACTAGAAGAAGATGGGCAAATTTCCTGGTGTAAAGATTTTTTACTTTAACTATGACTCAAAGTTCAGAAGAAAATATTTGGAGATCTTTTTATCATAAAACGGGCTTCCCCGGGGGGCTCAACTGGTAACGAATCCACCTGCAATATGGGAGACCAGGGTTTGATGCCTGGGTTGGGAAGAGCTGCTGGAGAAGAAAAAGTCTACCCACTCCAGTATTCTGGCCTGGAGAATTCCATGGACTGTATAGTCAGTCCATGGGGTCACAAAGAGTCAGACACAACTGAGCGACTTTCACTTATAAAATATAAAAGGTAAAATTTAAAGTTTAANGAGCTGCTGGAGAAGAAAAAGTCTACCCACTCCAGTATTCTGGCCTGGAGAATTCCATGGACTGTATAGTCAGTCCATGGGGTCACAAAGAGTCAGACACAACTGAGCGACTTTCACTTATAAAATATAAAAGGTAAAATTTAAAGTTTAACTAAAAAAACCACCCTTCTACATGGCAAACAAAACAACAGAAACATCATAAACAAAGTCACAAAACAAAGGACAAAGTGGGAAAATATATTCATAACTTATATCAGAAAACTCCAATCTGCATAATATGTGCAGACCTCCTAGAAAATAGAAAGCAAGAGGCTCAGGACCGACAACCATCTCTGTATGTCTGGCATGAAAACATTCACAAGGAGCAAAGCTGCTTATGATGCACAAGTGTTTTAAGAGCTAGTGGGGTGAGTTAGGGCTTGGACTTGGTGCTCCAGGTTCAAATCCCAGCTCTGCCACTTTCTCGTCTGTGACTTGGGCAAGCTGTTCCAACTGTGGATTCAGGGATTAAATTCATGTAAATATGCTCAGTGACTACCTGTCACATATTAAGTGCTCAATAAATGTGAGCTGTTAATATCCAAGTAGAGATTTTAAAATTGAGAACATAATTTAACCTCAAGATCNGTTGCTCAAACTTTAAGAGCTTTGAGAACAAGAAGTTCAGCCTCTAGGGCACTCTGGGGTTTTGACTCATTCAGCATCAGTTCATCCCTCTTCTTAAAAAAGTCCTTTTGGGAAACTGCTCCTCTCTCAGTGCTGTGGTGTCAGTGGTACTGGGCCCACCATCAGTCCCCTTGGGAGTATGTGTAACCTAGGACTGGCCAAGCAGCAACTGACCCCTCCTACTGGCTGTAGTGATTGATTCAGAAAGGGGAAATAAGAACCAGGCTTGGGATTTCTGCGGGAAGAACTAGGTAAGAGAGGACCTTTAAGTTACAAGTGGGGTAAGTTTGGAGCTGCTGGTGGCTCTCTTTCCACCAGAAGGGAAGACCATATCCAAGAATGAAGGCAACAGAGAGAAATAAAAGCTGGGAGGTAAAGAAAGGCAAATTTCTGGGGAAAAATAAGCACCTGGATCCAGCCACTCCTGAGGCCAATAAGCCATGGACTTTTCCATTATATAAGCAGAAATCTGCTTTTTGCTTAAAGGAATTTGAGTTGTGTTTCTGTCTCTTGGAGCTGGAAGAGTTTTGACTCAAAGACATACAGAAGGGCCTCTACCCAATAAATGAGTGCTTATCCTCTTACTCCCTCACATTATTCAGGATTTGTACTATATATCTAAGTCTTGCTTCCCTCCATGAGACTGTAAATTTCTTGACACTTGGAGACAAGTATGGTAGCCTACTGATAAAGTGACACTTTTCGTCAAAACCAAACTTAGGTTGGCCAAACAATCACCCTTTAATAATGCCAAAGAAAGCAGAAAAAGGTTAAAGTTGTTCCATAGGTGAGCTTTGGAAATCGATGGCGTGAGGAGTTAGGGGTCTCATGAGTATCCAAAGCTACTGACACCTCCACTGCCTTCAGTTGTCTGAGTCTCCTATCACCTTGTACTTGGACCATCTTAGCAGATGGGAAAACCCCTATCCAAGCTGCAGGCAAGTCAGAGGTCTACTCGAACCACGGACAACCTCCCACACTTATCACCTAAGACACTAATAAGCCTGCTTTATTTTGAAGGAGGATTCACCACCCCAAGTACTCTTCATACACAAACTCTGACTACATTTGGACAGGGAAATTCGTTTTAAAGTGTTTCTTAAAGTTTTTTTTTTTCTTAACCCATATTTCACATTGTGTACCTGAATATAGATCAAAGATTTAAGTATAAATATGCAAAGCATAAAAGTACTAGAAGAAGATGGGCAAATTTCCTGGTGTAAAGATTTTTTACTTTAACTATGACTCAAAGTTCAGAAGAAAATATTTGGAGATCTTTTTATCATAAAACGGGCTTCCCCGGGGGGCTCAACTGGTAACGAATCCACCTGCAATATGGGAGACCAGGGTTTGATGCCTGGGTTGGGAAGAGCTGCTGGAGAAGAAAAAGTCTACCCACTCCAGTATTCTGGCCTGGAGAATTCCATGGACTGTATAGTCAGTCCATGGGGTCACAAAGAGTCAGACACAACTGAGCGACTTTCACTTATAAAATATAAAAGGTAAAATTTAAAGTTTAACTAAAAAAACCACCCTTCTACATGGCAAACAAAACAACAGAAACATCATAAACAAAGTCACAAAACAAAGGACAAAGTGGGAAAATATATTCATAACTTATATCAGAAAACTCCAATCTGCATAATATGTGCAGACCTCCTAGAAAATAGAAAGCAAGAGGCTCAGGACCGACAACCATCTCTGTATGTCTGGCATGAAAACATTCACAAGGAGCAAAGCTGCTTATGATGTACAAGTGTTTTAAGAGCTAGTGGGGTGAGTTAGGGCTTGGACTTGGTGCTCCAGGTTCAAATCCCAGCTCTGCCACTTTCTCGTCTGTGACTTGGGCAAGCTGTTCCAACTGTGGATTCAGGGATTAAATTCATGTAAATATGCTCAGTGACTACCTGTCACATATTAAGTGCTCAATAAATGTGAGCTGTTAATATCCAAGTAGAGATTTTAAAATTGAGAACATAATTTAACCTCAAGATCTTGCAGATATTCAGAATGTAAGGTCCATGTGATGCATAGCTAACAAAACAAACATCAACATCATTATTCACTTAATAAGAGCCTACTCTTTTCTATCTTACAAACATGGCTGTACTTAGAGCAATCTGCCTAACTTAAAAGCTAAGAAACAAGTTGTCCAACTAAGCAGGTACAGAAAAAGATATTCAGAGCCCCCAAAGTTCTAAAAATTAAAGCCCTCAGTGATAAGAACAGACTGTGGTCCAGGAGTAAAAGCTTCTACTTCTGAAAGCTTGTTTCTGAGTGGGAGGGAGAAGGCCCATACTGGGTTTTTAGCACACCTTTCCCATGTATTTCTGCTTATTGCTCAGAAGACAGAAAGTTTAAAGAGGCCCTTTCGTGGTTGTGGTGAAGGGGTGCACACACCACTGTTTCTCTGGGGCAGACTTCTGCATGGGTGCAGGTGCCATCTGCCTGGGGCCAGGAAGGACACGTCTGCAGTGAGCAGGGAATGTGAGCTCTTGGGCAATCTGTGTGAGGTCTGGGTAAGTGTATACCTTGGGGTCCCCTCCTACCTCCCAGAGACTGGTCCCCTGGTTCCAGCAGCCTGACCAAGGCATGACGGGAACAATGCCCCTGCCTTTGGCTCAGGTTGTTCAAAGACCATAGCTGCCTACTCAGGGAGCCCTAGTTTCCCCTGAGGCCCCACAGTTGAAATAGGGTCTGCCTAATATGGAGAAATGAAAGACTCCCTCTACGAGGAGATGTCTCTCAAATGACAGTTCTGCCAACCCCAACACAGACACAACTTTTCAAAACAAGCACAGAGCCCCACACCTTTTTCTGTGGAAATCCCGGTGCATTTTTTTTTTTTTTGCCTTTACATCTTTAGAATGTTGATTTAAACACTGGCAGCTAAAACAGTCTAACAAACAGTGGGGCTGTCTTGTCTCCCTGGAAATGCTGATTTTTGGAGGTCAAGAAGAGAGCCCACCCACCACCCCTTGATGGATTACACAAAGAGGGACTTGTTTCTGACCTCTAATGAGGATTTCCACAGAATGTTTGGATTTTAGCAATAGTCACCAAACTTCTATCAAGTATAGGGCCATCTACCAGTTTTCAAAAAACAGCAATGGTGTTTATGGTTTACTCTCTGGCAGGAATATTATAGTATTTCACAATGTCTGTAAGGAAGGTACATTACAGATCCCCCTTGCATTTTATAGAGAGGGTAACTGAAATACAGAGAGGATGTGTAATTTACTCAAGGTCACAACGTTTACGAATGGCAGGAAAAGTAAAGTGAAAATGCTGGTTGCTCAGTCATGTCTGACTCCTCGCAACCCCATGGACTGTAGCCCATCAGGCTCCTCTATCCATGGAATTCTCCAGGCAAGAGAGAGAGAATTCTCCTCTATCCATGAAATTCACTGCATGAATGCTGCAGTGGGTTGCCATTTCCTTCTCCATGGGATCTACCCAACCCAGGGATTTAACCCTGGGTTCAATCCTGGTCTCCTGTACTGCAGGCCGATTCTTCATTGCCTGAGCCACCAGCTAGAGTTTAACTCATGGAGTGTGGTTTGAGTCTATACTCTGAACCATAATGCTACACTGTCTCTCAGGATGGTCATAGGGGTAGTGGAGGGACGGTAACAATAACGATGAGGATACTATGTCCCTGGCCCCATGCAGAGCATTTCCCACACATCACCACAGTAACTCCAATCTTCCAGCAAGTCCTGTCAGTTTCACCACATCCGTCAACTTCTCCCCATCTCCCACCACTATCCCAGCCATCATCTCTCACTTGGACTAGTGCAGAAGTCCACTCAATGTTCTCCCAGTTACAAATCTTATCTCTACAATCTCACTGCACCATGAAAGTGAGAAATGGGCCACAAAGGCTCAGCACCATGTTTTTGATGTGTGGTGCTGGAGAAGAATCTTGAAAGTTCCATGGACAGCAAGGAGATCAAACCTGTCAACCCTAGAGGAAATCAACCCTGAATACTCAATGGAAGGGAAGTTGCTGAAACTGGAGCTCCAATACTTCAGCCACCTGATGTGAAGAGCCGAGTCACTGAAAAAGACCCTGATTCTGGGAAAGACTGAAAGCAAAAGGAGAAGGAGGCAGCAGAGGATGAGATGGTTAGATAGCGCCATTGACTCAATGGATATGAGTTCGAGTAAACTCCGGGAGACAGTGAAGGACAGGGAAGCCTGGCATGCTGCAGTCCATGGGTTGCAGAGAGTTGGACACGACCTAGCAACTGAACAACAACAGAGAGCAGAAGGATTGTTTAAATAGTCACCTCAAATCACAGCACTCACTGCACGCCTAAATCCTCCAATGGTTTTACTACTGCTGATGCTAAGTTGCTTCCGTCATGTCTGACTCTGTGCGACCACATAGATGGCAGCCCACCAGGCTCCCCCGTCCCTGGGATTCTCCAGGCAAGAACACTGGAGTGGGTACCACACTTAGACTTAAATCCCAATTCCTTGCCACAAATGATGAGCCCCTGAGGGATGTGACCTGTGTCCACCTGTCAGACTTCATCTTCCTGCATCTCTCCTCCTCATCCATGGGGGTCCAGTACAGCCTCCTTTATGTTCTGCTGCCATGCCAGGACATTTAAACTGGCTATGTCCTCTGCCGCCAAATCTCTGCAGGACTGGCTTCTTTTTGTCACTGAGGCATCAGCTCACAAGGCTGGTCCTTAGAGGGGCCTTTCCTGATCTCCCACCTACAGGAGATCCCCAACTTCCATCTCTCTCCCTCTCCGCCTGACCTGCCATCTCAGAACCAACTGTACCTCTGCTGATTTACTGTTATTTACCATCTCCCATCTAAGCAACAACTCTGTGAAGGCAGAGATTCTTCTCCCTCATGTTTGCCGTTTTCTCACCAGCACGTCAAACACTGCCCAGCACTGAATGGAGCCCAGTAAAAGTTTATTCATGACATAACTGAGTTGTCTCATTTACTCCTCTCAAGAATGCTGCTTTAGAGGTGAAGCACAGCTTTGTAACCTTTAATGATGTACCTCAGGCTGTAAGTCTAGAAGCGGTACTTAACTCCAGAGTCCACACTCTTCACCTCCCTGAGTAAATGGCTCTATGACCCTGACTTTCCACACCATTTCTCTGCATTTCAGTGTCATTCTCTTTTTAAAATAAGATCAGGATGTCTCCCATGTCTCTTACCTGCCTTCCAAACGTATTTGGGCTCAAGAGCCCATGATCCTAACCACTATACCAGAGCCTGGCAAACTTGCCTGTAAAGGGCAGATAATTATTTAGGCGTTGTGGGCCATGTAGCCTCTGTTGCAGCTACTCAATTATGCTGCTGCAGTACAGAACAGACGTAGACAATGAGAATGTGGTTGTGTTCAAGTAAAACAGAAGGCACCAGGCCAGTAGAGTTGGCCCTAGCTTGAAGATACCTGCACTAAACCATCAGGGAAGAAGCCTGTAGTCATCTATCACTCAGTGACTCAACGGACATGAATCTGAGCAAACTCCAGGAGGACAGAGGAGCCTGGCGGACTGTATTCCATGAAGTTCCAGAGAGTCAGACATGACTTAGCGACTGCACAATACTATCCAGAGAGTCAGACATGACTTAGCGACTGAACAATATCACCGATCAGATAAGAAGATCTTATCTCCAGAACATTGGTCTATATATTCAGAAGACATATCAGTGTTTTAAGAAAGGTTCGGGTCTATCCATGCAACTGCATTAGCCAGTTATTATATTCATAGAAGCAGAAATGGACACCCTTCTGCTTTTTCTGGACCTAACCTGAGCAATCTCTGGGTAAGCCTGGTCGCAGGGGGCTCTCCAACAAGAGGAAAGATTTGTGTCTAGGCTCAGGGAGGAGTCAGGAGGACAGACGTCTGCTGATGAGTCACTGGGGAATCGAGAAACTCGCTTTTCTTACTAAATTAGGAGTGTACTGATGCCTTTGGTTAAGAGGGGCCAGCAGAGACTGTGTGGAAACAGTGCACAAACTAGAGGCCCAGGGTCCAAGGGGGTCTTAGGAGGCAGGCGGAGGTCCGAGTTAGACAAGAAGGCGACTCTTCTTGTGTTACGCGCACTCCACTGGGCCTTTAGAATGGGGTTTCATTCTTTTTTTAAAGCAGTTTAAAATAATCAAAGGAAATGCTATGGGTAATATACAATGAATGTTGATATCCCCACCATCCAAAACTATGAACTCAATTTTTTGTTAAATGTGCTTCCAGTACTTTTTTTAATAAATAAAAGAAACAAAACATTACTACAATACCTAACATCTCTTTTTCCCACAACCACAGTCCCATATCCTAACTCGACCCACCCCACCAAGTGGCAACTGTTGTCATGGATTGGGTATATATCCTACCAGTCCATTTATCATTACAAAAAATGTTTTCATTGAATTAAAATTCACCATTTTACCCATTTTAAAATATGTGATTCTGCTGTGATCGGTATATTTACAATGTCATGCAACCACCACTACTGTCTAATTCCAGAACATTTCTATCACCCAGAGGAAATCCTGTACCTCCCAAATCTGTACCACTTTATAGACAGACTTTTTGCCAATGCTGGACACTTCATAAACAATGGAAACATACTATATGTGATCTTTTGTAGCTGGCTTCTTTCACTTACTGTTTCTAAGTTTCATCCATGTTGTAGCAGTATCAATATTCATGCCTTGTTCTGGCTGAATAATATGCAATTGTTTGAATATACTATGTTTTGATTATCCACACCTCTGCTGACGGACATTTGAATTGTTACTGTTTTTTGCTACTGTGAACAGTGCTGCTAAGAAAATTCATATGAAAGTCTTTGAGTACCTGTTTTCAATTCTTTTGGGTAAAAAGAATTTACTTAAAGGAGTAGAATTGCTGGACAAATTGGTAAGTCTATACCTTCTGAGGAACTGTCAACTCTTTTCCACAGTGGTGTACCATTTTACATTGCCACCAGCAGAATATGAGGGTTTCAATTTCTCCACATCTTCACCAATGTTTGTTATTTTCAAATCTTTTTTTTTTAATGCATGGATGTGAAATAGTATATTATTGTGATTTTTATTTGCATCTCCCTAATAACAACTAATATTGAGCATCTTTTTACGTTCTTATTGGCTATTTGGAGATCTTGACCACTTTTTAAAAAAATTCCAGGCACCCACAAATAGTGTATATTATTGTTTTCTGACTGAAAATCTAAATCCTTCCCCACTTAGCATTGTTTTTCACCTCCCTGCATGTTATTTTGTATAGATCTAGATCAAAGCTTAATTGCATTTGGCCTTCCCTACAACACATTTTACTTGTTCTCTTATTTATGGAGAGTTAGATTTTTCTTTCTTTTTTTTCCTTTTCTTACTGTTACGTTACAAAAAGCATTGCCTTTCACTTCCCTGTACATGTCTCCTTTTGCACTCCTGGGACTGGTTTTCTAAAGGTTTAAATGTAGATTGTAGGATATGCACATTTACAATCTTACCAGATGCTTAGTTTCTTTTTAAACATGCATTTGGAAAACCAAATGCAACTTTGGATCACATTTCAGGAGGCTCCTCAGCCTTCAGTGTACATCATACACACATGTTCCTCAAGTGGCACGAATGCACACTTTTTCTAAAATTTTCCATATCCTTAAGTGCATTGCAAGCATTCTGATCAGAGGGTAGTATAGTGAAACAATTCTTCTGCATCGTAACTGTCAGAGTAGTGGCTTCCAAAGTGTGTTTCCTATAGTATCGGTCTCACCCAGGAACTTGTCAGGAAAGCAATTCTTGAGACTCATCCCAGACCTGAGTCAGAAACCCTGCAAGTCCTCCAGGTGATGCTGATTGCAGTTAAAATGTGAGAACCACTGTATCAGTACTTTCCTATTGTGCAAGTTTGAAGCAGAGGAAAAGGACCAGTCACCTAATCATGATGCTAAAGTAAACAGGCTAAGAAAGGAGTGAGCACTTTTGTATAATGGAGTCTAGAAGATCATGAGAGATAGCACGGGACACAGGGATGGAATGTGACTTTAAGACAGAGAGATGAACATTCAGGTTCTGATCCTACAGGGCAGGCGTCCCTGGCAAAACCCTTAACCTCCCTGGGTCTTCCCATATAGGATGTGTGAGGGTTACCAGAAGTGTTACATGAAAGGTCACACATTTTGTGATTCCATTTATAGGAAATATCCAGGAAAAGTAGACCCATAGGGACAGAAAATAGATTAGTGGTTGGGTTGCCAGGGGCTGGGAAGGGGAAGATGGGGGCAGATGGAGTAATTGCTTAATGGGCCTGGGGTTTCTCTTTAGGCTGATGGAAATATTTTGAACACTAGATAGAGGCAGTGGTTTCATAATATCGTGACTGTATTAAATGCCACAGAACTGTACACTTTAGTTAATTGTATGTTATGTGATTTTTACCAGAATTGAATAGAAAAAGAGATGTTATATAGGGAATGCTTCACACAACACTGGGTGTGAAGTGGAAAGTAGTTATCATTATTGAAAAAGTTGAAGTGTCCAATAAAAACTGGAAGCAGACTATATGTTCAATAGTGGATCAATTCAGGATTAGTAGTGGATTAATTCAGTAAAGCTATGTCCCAGTTAATTCCATACTACATCGAGAATGATAAGGTCCAGATGTATGTAAGAACAAGTGCAATGGTCTTGTGTACCAGACAGGAAGACAAGCCACAAAACAATATCTGTGTATCATATTGCTCTATTTGCAAATATACATAATTATACATTTAGAAAAGCTTTCTGTCAACATATGAAAAGTAGCTCTTTCCCAGTAGTAAAATTATGATATAATAATCTTTTTTATGTTTACCTTTATCTTATAATTTTCTACAACATCCTTGTAATGCCAGTACAATAAAGCTATTAAAGTTTGGAAGATGTGAAAAATGGACAAGTTGAGATACTTTTCATTTGAAGGCTGACTGTAAAGACTTCTTAACTAAGAGTATTATGACTATTAATTCAGTCAATTATTTGGTTTTGTGTTCACAATTTTAACATTAGGTTTCTTAAAACAGATGTTCACCCATACTTCGTGCATTAAAATGAAATAAAAGACATGGAAATGTTACATAAAAGCATTAGTTCAGAGTAAGATTTAATTAATTGCTACTTGTCCTTCCAAGGGTCTCAGCCACATGGAAGAACCATACTGTCCCCTTGAAAGAACTATTAAGCTGTAGCAGAAAGGCTTAAATGCACAAATCCTCTCCCTTCTTTTCTTACACAAAGAAAATGACCTGCAAAGTTCAGCACCTCCCAGGCCAGATGACTAAGATGGGGCCTCATAAAGTGCCCTGTGGCTGAGTCACCCACAGTTCCCTCCTGACCTCTGGGAAAAAGAGGGCAGAGGAACTGAACCACACACCTCCATGAGGACTTCTGTGCAAAGATTTCTGAGAGTCAAGAAATGACTGAAGTCTGTGTTTCCCCAGCTTCCCCAAAGGAAAGAACATCACATCTCTTAGAAAAACTGCTGGTATTAAGCAGCAGTGTTTCTGCAGCAGAAATCACCTTTGTGACAGTTTAGCAAGCAAAGCTATGTATTTACATCTGATCGTGCAAGCTGATGTATCACTTTTCCTTGTCCTCTCCCTGCATCTTCTGTGCTTAAGAGATAACACCTGATAACTGCACAAGGCCAACTTAGCAATTTTAGGAAGAAATAGGTTAAAAAACAGATGTTTGGTTTTGGTCAGTAGTTGATGAAAAATTTCTAAAGGAAAAAAGGGGAAGGAAGCATTCTTCAGAATGCTTTATTTTTTTTAAAGTATTCTTTCATATTTTGTGCACAGAAATGTTACACAAACTTCTATCTCCCACTATTTTTATGTGGGGTGAAAATTGGAACAGTTGGCATTTTAAATTAAAAGTTGAGAAGCATTATAAACCCCATTATAAGATTATTCTAATTAGCTGTGCTGTACATTCATTTATTGATTCAATTCATTCAGGGATTTATTTATTTGCTAATTCCTTTAATTAAGTGAAGTCTCTCAATTGGGTCCAACTCTTCGCGACTCCATGGACTGCAGCCTATCAGGCTCCTCCGTCCATGGGATTCTCCAGGCAAGAGTACTGGAGTGGGGTGCCATTGCCTTCTCCACCAGAGTCCCTACATGGACCCAACACAAGATGCAGGGAAACAAAGGTGATTTCAGCCCATTCTTGTTTTGACCTATTCTGAATGATCCAAACCAGTCCTGAAGACACTTAAAGTACAAACAGAGAAGATATAAATAGACAGTTGTGTAAGGACCACCAATGATGTGAAAGAATCAGTCTCCAGGATATGATTTTTACTTCACTCACTCCCAGAAGGCCCATCCTCTAAATATTCAACATGTATTCAGGCTTTCAGAGCCTGCAGAAAGTGTACTTTATTTTTAACAAATAGTTTCCTAAAGAAAGTGAAGAGTCACCATCAGAATCAGAAGATTCAGAACATTTATTTTTACCTTTTGAAAAGACTAGTCCCAAGTGGTTGATTAAAAAGAATGGAGGTGCCTGTAACCCAGAAAAGAGTCTAACCAAAAGAGACCTCCTGTAAAAGGAAGGAGAGGGGCAGACAAAGAATCCAGAGGTTTTCCTACTTTGCTACCACACTCTGAACAGAGCACTGCCAGTTGAGTTCATGGGGAAATCACATACTTTCCTCCTTGGTCCAGCATTAGTGCCAAAGTGCCACCAGCCGAGCTAATTGGAATTGACTGCTCAGTGGAACAAGTCTTCCATTTTTAACTGGCTTGAAAACTTGCCAAAAAGTTTTGCCTGACAGTCCACCAGGCAGAAAGCATAAGGAAAAAGATGGTCCAATGATTACCAATGGGAATCAAAGAGGAAGACTATTCATTAAAGAGGCTATTTTGTGAAGCTACCTGAAGTTGCAGGGCAAGGATGCGCTGTAGGGGGCAGAGCCTGTGGCAGCCTGTCCCTCATAAACCCCAGACTCCAAAGCCATCACCTCCAGTGGATGAGCAAACTGCAACACGTCTTGACAAACACTTTCCTTCCAGGAGTTAAGAAGTCACTTGAAAAGGCTTGCTTACAAGTACTGACCGTCTGAATTCACCCCAGCATGAATACTCGACCTGTGATTATGGTCAAAGCAGAGTTGATTACTCTGCTATTGTGCATGCACAGCCTGGCAAACAACCTCACTCTAAAACTTTAGGATTATAAGCTCCCTTCAGCAGCCAGAAAACCACGTATTTTTCTAACTGCACATACCTCTGCTAACTGCAAGAACAGTCATTAAAAGCCAAGTTTTTAAATTTAAAAAAAAATTTTAAATTTGTGGGTAACTGCTTTACAATGTTTTGTTGGTTTCTGCCAACCAACAATGCAAGTTGTCATAACTATATATATATGTGTGTGTGTGTGTGTATATAAAACCCTTCCCCCTTGAACCTCCCTCCCACTCAATTCCATCCCTCCAGCTTTTCACACTACCATGTGTAAAATAGATAGCTAATGGGAAGCTGCTATATAACAGAGAGCCCAGTCTGGTGCCATGTATTATGTTTTGAGTCAATAGTTTCACTTCTGGGAAGACAGTCTCTTCAATGTGTGCAAAAGTGTAGCTAAGACTGTTTCATAGAACTATTTATAAGAATATATATATATATATATATAAACACCCTAAGCAACATTTTATATGTGATAAGTATAGCTACATATGGAATATTATGCTGCCTTTCAATATAATGATTTAGAAAAAAATGTGTATTAATTTAAATATATTGGAAGAGCAGACCAGTAGACTGAACTTTTTGGTAAAAATCTCTACATAAGACAAGTTGTCGTTGTTTGGTTACTATGTTTGACTCTTTGCGACCCCATGGAGTGTAGCTCACCAGGCTTCTCTGTTCATGGGATTTCTAAGACAAGAACACTGGAGTGGGTTGCCATTTCCTTCTCCAGAGGATCGTTCCAATCCAGGGATTGAACCTGGGTCTCCTACATTGGCAGGTGGATTCTTTACCACTGAGCCACCAGGGACCTAACACAAGTAGTCTTGTCTTTGGATTTTAGCTATTAAAACCTAGATTCTATTTCTTATATTATCACTGAATTTTTACTCTGTTACTTACCAAAATCTGGTGAATGATAGGGAAATAATAAAAAGGCTCCTGGAAAAATATAATAAAATCCATACAGTAATACAGCCCATGTATTTTCTTTACAGGTATTTTGCCTTCCATAATTCTATGAAGCCTTATTTCATGATGATAAAACCTTAACAGGTTAGCAGTTCAAGTGTAGATGTGATGTGAGGTGAAGGTCTGCCACAAACAAAAATGCTGATGGTAGAGAAAAGTAACAGCTGGCAGCTTGGTAATGTAAGGGGAACTAGAAAAAAGTGTGATGATCTGAACTGAGGACTCAGAAAGCACAAATTCCTGAGGACAAACAGCCCTAAACATCAATGCAACATAGCAAAGCATAATGGTTAATGACCATCTGAGAATGGCAAATTATAATGTGTATAACTTGTTACAAGGCAGGAGAACATAATATCTGCTTACATAACTAGATATATTTGTGTATTTGCACATATACATTTTAAAAGTGGGAGGTTTTATATACATTTATTTTTGGTGTATGTGTGTGTGTGAGTTAATGTTGTTGTTGTTTTAACTTTGGCTTTTAAAGAGGCCTGTGTAGTGAAATCCAAAAACAGTGTAGTTTTGTTAGTAGTACTACACCAATGTTACTTTCCTGATTTTGACCAACTTGCCATAGTGATTGTGAGATATTAAGGGAAGCTGAGAGTGAGATAGAAAGGAACTCTCTGCTATATAATAGTTCTGTAAATCTGAAACCAGTTCAAAATGGAAGTTTATGAAACATGTGAAAGCAAACCAAGGAGAATGAGGGCTTGGTTACGTAAACCAAGTGTACCCCCACCTCACATCTCAAGGAGTCTGACAGCTGAGCTTTTACTGATTGGGTTTGCCAAGCACCAACAGTGACCTTAGAAGGCTGCCTTCCTTTAGAATCTGACAGCTCTCTACCCTCCTGAGAAAGAGTAGTGTGGCCTGGTCCCTAGGTCTGCAAACTCTGGTACAACCCCACAGGATGCGAAGCTCTGAGGACCGGAAGTGTTTCATCTGACAGGAAGCCCCTTGGGGATGACTGAACCAGCAGATCCCAGGCATTATCTCATCTTGGCAGTGTGTCATCTTCTGCATTTTCCCTCAAGCTACTAAGAGGAAATGGGGGCTGAGACACAGCTCTAGCAGCCCACCTCATTTTGAAGCAGATATTTTTAGCACTTTGCGGCAAAGAGGTTACTTTTAAAGACTATCCCAGACATTCTATAAAGGTGAGGTGGAGACAGCCTGCTACACTCTAATGTAAAGCCTACACTGTGCTCAGTAGAGCCAGCCAATAATGTCAAAAACAGGAAAAAACACTCTGTTTCAGGGGGCTGTAAATATTTAGCGTCTGATGGTGTATTTACTATTCAATGATCAAGCAAAACAAATGTTCCAGAACAAGACACAGTCTGTGTCTCTATAGGTTCACAGCATTTCAAAGCTGGAAAAGAGCAGAGATGGTGTCCACTTCCCATGTTCTACAGACAAGAAGTTTGAGGCTCCAAGTATACTCCCACCAAACGTCTCCCTTTCAAACTATCGCTAATACCACACACATTCCCAGAGGCACAGTTCATTGTTTACACATTTGTCTCTCACATATGATTAGAAGTGTCTATTTCCTGAGGGACTTGGCCCAGGGAACATCATAAGTGTTCAGTAAAAGTTTGAGACACCAGAATGGAAGGCCAGCTCTGCCCTGACTCATGTTCCCTGGTCCCCCTTCCCTGCTCCTGATTTTAAAACCAAGAAGACAAATCCCACTTCTGAAAGGCTGACAGAGGAGCCAGGAGCACACTGGAAATTCACTTCCTGGCATCTTACAAAAGTAATACTATGTATTCAAACTGCTTAAAAATTATTTTTTCACTTATTTCATCAAATAATAACATGTTTTCCCTTTTTTTAAAGGTAAGAATTTCCAGGGTGCTGCTGTATTAAGTTTCATGGGTAGCAAGATTTACTGAGATAGAAAAGGTTTTCAAAAATGGTAAGATGGAAGGAAATCGAAAGGTTCCATTTATTAGCCTACACACAGTTAAGCCAAAGAAAGCCTTTGGTCTCAGAATACACCTACCTGATCTAAAGAATGTTTACATTAGCATGCCAGGATATAAAACTGCTTCTCTTCTCTTCATCTCCAAAACATGACTACCTCAGCTCCTTACCTGTACTAATCACATTCAGAGTAAAACAGAATGGCAAATTAAGACCACTGGATACCTCACTTGGCATCTCAAGGTAAGAGTGAGAAGAAGGTTCAACCTTGGCTTCAGTCTTTGCCTGCAGTAGCAGAGGCAACAGCTGAAAAAGCTCAGTTGACCTCTCGAGGTAAATCCAGCAGAAACTCTAAACAAGTGACAAGGAGAATGTGGCTGCTTCCTAACAGGTAGGCTTCCCGAACTGGATCACCTTCTCAGCTATGGCACACTCCTGTTGTGTGACATGAGATCTTTAAAAGGTCTCCACTTAGGCAGAGCTTACCCAGTTAGTTGCCATCAATTCTGCACGATTCATACTGTCTCACTTGATCCATCAAGGCCACTATTTAAATGCCAAGTAGCTGAGTTCACATTTCTAACTACCAAGTTAACTAGCAAGTACTACAGCCAGAACAGAAGTATTTGATACAAACTTTAAACATAAGCACCCACAATCTGATCAGATGTTTCTAAGGCTTTAAGTAAGCTAAGAAAGTACATAGTTTCATGCTAGAGACTTCACCCCCACAAAGACTGTTTAATAAGAAAAATTCTTGGGTCTGATTTCTATGCATTTCAGAGTACCTATGTAATCACTGTGCTTTGCCTTTTTCGTCATCAGATTGATTTGAAATAGGTAACTTTATGAATTATAACCAAATGACCAAAATTAAAAGAGGACCCAATAGTTTAGAGGGGAACCCCCTCCCCCACTCACACACACAAATTTCTAAAACAAGAAGTTGAACACTGAACCATCACCCAAGGATGAGAGCATCTTTTACAGATGTTATATCCAATCAAGATCTGACCACTTGTTTTAAAAGACCTTTTTCTTTCACTAACAATTTAATACACATTATGCTTTAGAGACATTAGCTCAGATAATCCTAACAACTGCCCCATGAGGTAGGAACTAATAGTAAGCCCACTTCAAGGTGAGGAAATTGATGCTAAGAAGGGTAGACCCCCAGGTTACTTAGTTGTGGAGACAATATTTTAACCCAGTTCCTCCCCAAAGCCCAAGCTCATCACACTTCCAGCAGTGTTTCCCCAAGCATGGCCCATGCACCATGAGTAGAGATTTTAAGATGATCATGGATAAATAAGTTTTTATTTCACTAGTTATTTTTAATAGTTTATATTTATTTACTTTAATGTGGATGAAGAAAAAAAAATCACTCAACTACCTGATCTAATTTGAATCTTATTGCTGAGGACTCGGCTAATTCAGCATCAGTAACATACTTCGCAAAAACTAGAAAAATACTCAAGAATCGTCATGCCATTTTTCCTAGGAGTTAGATGATCTGGCACACCAAGGGATGAAGTCTATGCCAGTCTCATTAGACCCAACAGAGTTAAACAGCTTAGACATTAAAGATTCCCAGTAGATGCCTAGACTTCAATGCTTTGACCTTCAAAGAGGTGTTCTTTTTTTTGTTACCCCTTTCTTCCCCATCAGCTAACTCCCTTGCCTCTGTCCTGCTCTCCCGTTGCCCCTCCGACACTCTTCTGGCCCTGGAAGATTACCCAACATGAGGTGAAGTGATGAAGAACAGAGATGTCTGGAAGGAAACAGACTTGCTCACTCATCTCTCTGTCCCCCAACATGGCTTATCACAGAACTCTCCCTAGGGTGGCCATAGCTGACTCCTGAGCAAGTACCTTATTCAGACAAAGGCCAGACATCAAAGTTCTAGCTGATTTAGAAACCTCTGGGGGCGGGGTGAGGGGGTAGTTTTCTTGGTGACATGGTATTTTTAGTTCATCCTTTTTCTTTATTGTTGAAATGACTTATAAATAACTGCAAGTTTTGGCTGTGGCTATTCAGGAGGTGGGCTGACTTTGTGTTACATATTTTACTTTTCCAAAAAAGTAACTTCTAATTACATAAGTAACACACGAATATGTTCTCTTTGTAAAAATTTAACATTTTAAATATTTAAGTTCCTTCAGACTGCCACATGGCCAGTATCACACCCCATCTCAGAGGGAATCATCTTAGTAAATTTAGGGTGTTATTGTTTCAGACTGCTCCCAATGCAGTTGTGTATCTTTGAAAAATAAATAATTCCTTTTTATGTAATTTCTGTAACTTGCTTTTTAAAATCTAACACTATATCTTCACTATCTTTTCATCTTAGGCCTATCTCACTTTTTCCTCTTTCTTCTCTCTCTTTTTTAAATCACTGTATTGTATTCCATACTGTGGATATATATTTTGTATGTTAGACAGTGACAATCAATCTTTGGTTTTCCATAACACTTTCTCTTTGTGAGAGATGACACACAAGTTGAAACACCCCTTTAAGTTTTGCCCTGAGCTTCTGGAAGGCTGCCACTGATTTCAGTAAAGATACAATGCTTCAGTGGCAATCTGAGTGAGGAATCAGCCATAGTTCCATAATTCCCGGTGCAATGACGCCAGGCAGAATCCCGGCTCATAGATGTGTGGCCCTGGACTTATTAAGCAACATCTCTGAATCTCAGGCTCATCATGTATAAAATGAAGATAATATTTCCCTTTCAAGGTCACTGTCAAGACTGTGAAAGAAACGGAAATGAAGACAACAACAAGACTACCTGACACACGGCAGGCATTTAGTGCATGACAGTTATTTAAAGCTCATGGTGCAGTTATGCTCAATGCTGGAGGATGCAAATTAATTTCTACTGTGTAAGATTTCCAATTTATATTAAAAAAAACATTATTGGTTCCTCTTGGAACATCTTGTTAGTATGGATGTGGCCTCTTGTAGATTTATAGGTAGGGAAATTGAGAGAGAGAGATGCTCAAGGTAGATCCATTATGGTACCAGGATTAGCTTTTTCAACAGCTGTTAAGTTCCATATCTATGATTTATCATTAAATTAATAAGAAAAATGCTTGAAGTTGCTACTAAAACCTTCTAAGTATGCTGTGAAACATCATGCCTGCCTCAAATGACTCTTATTCAAATCAACTGAGCTGAACAAGTTAAATTAAAATCAACCTGAAGGAACAAAATCTCTCAGGCAGAGAATATTTAATGAAACAAAACAAAGCGGAATTGGAAAATAAAACCAGTACAAACTGCTGCTGCCACCAGGATTCCAGCACACAGAAAATGGATCAGATTTTTGCCTTAATCTTGTAGAGTGGCTAAAATAATCAGCCTGAAGGATTCAGTGGGGACAGTGGATCAATTTCCCATGATTACACGGAATAAGAGGAGAACAGAGCAGTTTTGTGGTGGCAACAATTTTTCTGGGAGCCCTACAGACTATGGTCTTCTTCATCCTCATATTTATTCCATCTCCTCTACCAAGTCACTGAACATCATGGCAGACAGCCTGTTAGGGTGGCACCCACAACCCCAGCCTCCTTGTGTTCATGCCCTTTAGAGTCCTCCTGCCCTCGAGTATATGCTGGCCTAGTAATTTGCTTCTAGCCTTATATAATGTGGCAAAGTGACAGGATATGCATGATTATGTATGTGTACTTGATTACATAAGATTGTAACATCCATATTTTAAGGAGGTTCTCTCCTTTGCATTGAAGAAAGAAGAGGTCATGTTGGGAGACCCACGTGGCCAGGAGTTAAGGGCAGCTTCTAGGAGCTGAGGGCAGCCTCCACCAATTACCAACAAGGAGCCTTCAGTCTTACAACCACAAGGAACTGAATGTTACTGACACAGTATGAGTTTGGAAGCAGATTCTTGCCCCAGTCACACCACAGATGAGACCACAGCCCTGGCCAACACCTTGATTAAACCCTTGTGAGACTCACAGTAGAGGACCAGCTTAGGCAAGTTGGACTACTGACCCATAAAAACTGTAAAATAATAAACCTGTGTTGTTTGAAGCTATTGAATTTGTGATAACATTATTATGGTGGTTAGTAGCTAAGTCATGTCTGACTCGTGCAACCCCATGTGACTATAGCCTGCCAAGCTCCTCTGTCCATGGGATTTCCCAAGCAAGAATACTGGAGTGGGTTGCCATTTCCTTCTCCAGGGGATCTTCTCAACCCAAGGATTGAACCCAGGTCTCCTGCATCGTAGGCAGATATTCCTGCATTGCATGAGGATTCTTTACTGACTGAACTACAAGGGAAGCCAACATTGTTATAGATAACTAATATATCACGTTTGCTTCCATTTTTCCATCTGAACCAAGGAAAGAAATCATATATATCCCAGTCTGACCAGTGATGAGAGAGCAAAAATCTACAGCAGCATTGGGCTACCAGGTCTATTTGATGATGTCTGAACTAAAAATGGGCCTTCTTCCCAAAACTGGTGCTATATTTTGTATTTCTTTGTTCACTGACTTTTCCTTTTCTGTTCGCAGTGAAAGAGAACAACATCCACTTAACATATAATAGAACTCCACAAGCAGATGATCTTCCTGGGAAATTTCCCTGACTTCTTAAGTGATTTACCAGGTGCCAGGCCCTGACTTCACTGACCCGCTCTCTCAATTCTTGACCTTCTGAAAAGACCATTCCAATCTGGTCACATCCCTTTTAAAAAACCTCCACTTCCTGGAGAATTACAGCCACAATCTTTAGCAAGGCCAGGTTTGTTGAGTGAATAAAGAAATGAATAAAGGCATGTGGTAGAACACTTATCACACTGCCCTGAAGTTGTGATTGATGAGCGTCAAAAACTGTGTCTCATTTATCTTCATCTCCCCGGTTCCCAGCACAGTGCTTGCCATGTGGCATCTGCCCCTAAACTTCTACTGTGATGCTAAAACAAAACCGAAGCATCACTCTCCACTGCTCTCAGGATCTCTGTGTAACCTCAGTGGCCTTTGTTCTGGTAACTTGTGAAAACAAACACAGGCTACCCAAGGTCAAATAATCTGTCTTTTATATAGTAATGTCTAATGATCAACTCCAATACTTTCCCTCCAATACTTTGGCCACCTGATGTGAAGAACGGACTCATTGGAAAAGACCCTGATGCTGGGAAAGATTGAAGGCAGGAGGAGAAGGGGACGACAGAGGGTGAGATGGTTGGATGGCATCACCGACTTGATGGACATGAGTTTGAGTAAGCTTTGGGAGTTGGTGATGGACAGGGAAGCCTGGCGTGCTGCAGTCTATGGAGTCACAAAGAGTTGGACATGACTGAGCGACTGAACTAAACTGAATGGTCAACAGTACAGATATAATGCGCATCATCTGTTTACAGGTTCTAAAATTCCCACTTGGGTTCATAACAATTCCTTCCTCACTTCAATCCAAGGGACTTTTGTTTATGCCTTTCATCAATACAATTCACTCTACTTCATCCTTGAAGGAGCACAAAAACACAAACACAGCTGTACAGAAATGCAGACACTAGAACCTGAGCATAGGGGAAATAGGGGTTGAATCAAAAGATAGGTAATAGGCTTACAGCTGGCGGAGATGTGTCAGTACCGCAAGAGGACTGCTGGCGCAGCAATAATTAGCAAGTGTTTCATGTTAGAGAGGGTAAAAATGACGAAAGGACTTCCAGGCCCAAACGTTGCCTGTTCCAAAGGGACACGTTGGTAGAGACTGCTGTGAAAGGGCTCAAAGTATGCGTGAGCTGCTTGAATTGCTGTTTTTGTTGCTCTGAATGCTCGTCTGTACACCAGAAATTACACAGTGCTTTTTGAAAACAGGGCTGGCTCATGGACTGCCTTCACAACTTTCCCTCCATACAACTGCCCCTTCTGAGATCCATTCTTTGACAAAATGTATCTTTAGTGAGCCCATGGCCTTAAATCCTGTCTCCTTCCCCTCCTGTCAAAGCTTTAAAAAGCTAAGTGTTATTCATAAGGACAGATTCCTACTCAAAGTGGACCCTTCCAAAGGAACTTGCATTTTTACCAAGGAAAACATCAATAATTATTACAGAATTCATTGACAAATACTTTTCACATACACCGTTTTCTGAGGCCCAGTGCCCAGCATATAGTAGGGGCTCAGCTGTATTTACTAAAGGCATAGATGAAGAAACAGAGGGTCAGAGAGGCTAGGTTACCTGCCTAAAGTCACACATGAAGTCGAGGCAGAACAGGGGAAGAGAACACAGGTTGATTCCACATCTCAAGCTTCCTCTAGCCCCACACGTCATACACTACAGACAGAAAGATTCACAAGAAGCTGTGGTACATATACACAATGGAGTATTACTCAGCCATTAAAAAGAATACATTTGAATCAGTTCTAATGAGGTGGATGAAACTGGAGCTGACTATACAGAGTGAAGTAAGCCAGAAAGAAAAACACCAATACAGTATACTAACACATATATATGGAATTTAGAAAGATGGTAATGATAACCCTGTATGTGAGACAGCAAAAGAGACACAGATGTATAGAACAGACTTTTGGACTCTGTGGGAGAGGGAGAGGATGGGATGATTGGGAGAATGGCAATGAAACATGTATACTATCATGTAAGAAATGAATCGCCACTCTATGTTCAATACAAGATACAGGATGCTTGGGGCTGATGCACTGGGATGACCCAGAGAGATGATATGGGGACGGTGGTGGGAGGGGAGTTCAGGATTGGGAACTCATGCAAATCCATGGCGGATTCATGTCAATGTATGGCAAAACCAATACAGTATTGTAAGTAAAAAAATAAATAAATAAAATAAAGAGCACCAAAAAAAAAAAAAAAAAGAATAACCTTAATTTGTGGGAAGGTATTCTTCCCATCTCCCCAGAATTTATTTCATGAATGCAATTTCTTCTGCTCTGGAGCCAATTCAGCCCTACCCAAAATGAGACATAAGTCTAAGAATCAAACTCACAAACCTGTACCAGGACTCAGCCTCATTTTACACCTCCAATCCAGTTCCCCACGCAGTTACTGGTCAACTGAGGTGTGCTTGTTAGATGCCTTCAAGGTGGAAGCAGTGAGTATGGGGTTCTGAAGGAGCATTTTCTCACCTCTTCCTTCAAAGACTCTCTTGCCTTCCTAGGACTGCTTGAAAATAATGAAGCTCTAATTTTTAAAAAGTGTGAAGTCTCTACAAGCATTTACCCTTAATTTTATAAGCAGTAGCTTGGTCCCATGGATCCAGTGCAGAATGTGGAGGTGAGTGAGGGGGGAGGGATGGCACAGCTGCTGCCCCTTTGGAGTTTATGAGGCCCAGGAAATGATCGCACAGAGACCGAGATATTGCAATGGCTGCAAGTACCATGAACTAGAGAAAAGTTCATGGTGGGGCAAAGCAAGCCTTGAGTTGAGTAGAAAGTTGCTTTAAAGCAAAAAATGCTAATGTGACATTCTAAACTACCTTTAAAAAAATTATAGACTGAATGATACTATACCTGGAATTTTCTTTAAGACACAAATAATAATAAAGAGTGTGTGGATGGGGGAATACATAAGAGAAAAATGGTAAATGATGGAGAACTATTAGAGCTGGGCACACTGGTATGTGCATTCTTCATTACACTGATATCTTGAATTGGTTGACCATTTCTACAATCAACAGAAATAAAATATTGGGGGCATCAATAATTCTAAGCTGTGCCACTTGCTAGCTCTGTGACTTTGGGAAATCTAATTAATTCTTCAGAGACTCAGTTTCCCCAAGTGTACAATGGCTATGAGATCCTTTTCCTTAGAGGGCTTTTTTGAGATTTAAGTGATGATAAAATGTATGTAAAAGGCTTGGTACTGTTTCTGAGAAAATGCAGGTGTTCAACAAAAGGTAGCTTATTGTTATCATGATAAAAGTTATTGGGGGCAGAGTATGGAAAAGAACACCCTCCCATATATACAGTCTCCATTCACCTGTCCCTCCAAGACATCTAATACAGTTGATATGCTGGTAGCTTTTTTTTTTAAGGCTGAACTGAACACTAATTATGATCAGCAGGTATCTAGTTCTTTATTTAGTAAAACCACTAAAAGGGCTTTATTTTTATCTTAATTGTAGTGAATCAAGTCTCATTCACCTCCTGCCAATGTGAGTGCCAGCCTTTTGTGAAAGCCTCTTCATTCTGTATTTCCGGAGATTACAAAATCGCACCCAGGTGTTCTACCCTACAGAATCAGACAGCCTTTCACCAGGAACTTACATAACTTTTCATTTCAAGTTGGCATGAGAGGCTCATACNTGCCAGCCTTTTGTGAAAGCCTCTTCATTCTGTATTTCCGGAGATTACAAAATCGCACCCAGGTGTTCTACCCTACAGAATCAGACAGCCTTTCACCAGGAACTTACATAACTTTTCATTCCAAGTTGGCATGAGAGGCTCATACTCTGGGTTATTTTAAAATAAAAATAGAACAGGCTGAGGAGGTTTCTCCATATGTATATACAATATGGTTCAGTGACGATCCCTGGATTCATTCTAGCAATACAGAGTGATAGCCTTGGTCAAGTTTCTTCACTGCCTTCAGTCTTGGTTTTTTTCCATCTGTAAAATGGGGATGCTGATATTATAAAATTAACTTCCCAGGGTTGTGGAAGGATTAAAGTGAGAAAACCCCACAGTTAAGTCACATGGTAAAAGATCAATAAATGATGTATAGATGCCTTTCTTATTTGAGTGCCACGACCTCATCCAGAAAGCTCTCACACTGAAATCACAAGGCTCACCCAAGAATCCTGTGGCTCGTGGCCTTAAAGATGACGTTTTAATGTTTTATCAACTCTAATAGCCCCAGATAGATGGTCCCCCACACCCCCATCTCTGGGCAAAATAACAAGAAATTTAATTACCAAAGAAAACATACTCTGTTCTCTGTTTTTCTAGATACCAATCTTAATGTAGCACAAAGAGTGGAAGAGCGTGTCTGAAAACACATTTTTTCTTGGTTGGCTGTTCGAGAGCTCAGAAAACAATGAAGTCTAAAAATACTGTGCCTAAGTCTTCCCTCATCTCCCCCCTTGGAGCTCTGCCTTCATGCTCCCGCCAGGACATGAGAGCTGAAAGGGCCCTTTGGAAAATATACCTCACAAGATGCAGTCCCTGTGCCTTAGATCTTATCAATTTTGGCTCAAGATATAAAACTAAGTTGCTTTATGCATTTTCTAAATTTTAAGCAGTACTTCTTAAACCCAGTCACCCTCCCCTTCATAGTAACACCTAATGTTTTTAAGCCCTATTTCTTTAATTGATGCTTTCCAACATCATCCATCCTATGCAGGTACAAGGCACTGCAGTTCCTGGAACTTCTGTAAATGCAAGCAGTCCCCATCTGATGAAATAGTGTACCAAAACTTCTTTGTAAATGTGGTTATTTGGAACGTGAAATGAGTTTCTTCTTCTATGCATTAAAAAACAAAGCCATCTGAGATCTACTTAACTCATGACATAGCCAAAATAATTATTTAAAACCTTAATTGCCACGTGTATTCATTTGAGAAGTATATATATGGTTCTTGTAATATAGCTGTCTAGCACTATACTGCTAGGTACTTTCAATATAGTATATACCATACTGTATAAAACAGACTACACTGTGAGGTACTTGCATAGAGACCAGGTAAACACACATTCCAGGTGCTCAAAGGACTAAAACTCTGGTGTCTGTCTTTATCCATCAGTCGTTTCATAGAAATTACAAATGTCAGGCACTGTGCTAACCACTTCACTCACAGTAACTCATCTAATCCATATAACAGTCTTATGAGGTAGATAGTATTATTATACTACTTCTATGCCCACATACAGATGGAGCATCTGAGGCACTAGAGAGGTCAAGTAACTTGTGTAAGGTCATGCAGTTAGTAAACGACAGAGCAGAGACCAAAAACCAGAAAGTCTGGCTACCAGGATCGCCTATTTGCTTGTTCACCATGTTGCCTTTTGAAGGGAAAATGCCTTCAGAGTCTACATGAGGGCCCCAACTGTGTGCTTGAGGGTGCCTGTGTCCCCCAGGCCTCCACGTTCTCTGTGTCCAAGGGCAGTCTGTCTCCACTCTCTTCCTCCCTTTACCTCCGCTCCACTTACTGAAACGAGGCGATCGAGTTCCCATATCCCTCCCTCCCCTGCCTGGCTTCTAGCACCACAGGTTTCACTTCATCAGTCACCTCTCTTCTGCTCTTCGTCTGTGCCCTAGTCTCCTCCCCTGCATCTCGTGTGCATGCTCAGTCATGTCCTATTCTTTGTGACCCCATGGACTGTAGCCCACTAGGCTCCTCTGTCCATGGGATTCTCCAGGAAAGAACACTGCAGTGGGTTGCCATTGCTTCCTCCAGGGGATCTTCCTGACTCAGGAATCAAACCCTCATCGCTTGTGTTTCCTGCACTGGCAGGTGGATTCTTCATCAACTAGGCCACCAGGGAAACCTGTCTCCTCCCCTGGACTATTCAATAACCTCCTTATGGATTTTTTTTCCCTCAGTTTTCCCTCCAATACTCTCTTTTCTTAAAGAATAAACAAAAACAAAACACAAACTTGTTATTTTGTGTTTTTTAGTGTATAAATTACATATGATCTTGGCAGAAAAAGTAGAAGACAAGCAAAAACAACAAAATTGTGATTTCCCAAAGCCTGTCACCAGAGATAAACTTTTCAGCAAGTCATTTTTTTTAGTTAATTAATTTATTTTAATTGTAATTACTTTACAATATTGTAGTGGTTTTTGCCATACATTGACATGAATCAGCCATGGGTATACAGTGTCCCCCAACCTGAACCTCCCTCCTACCTTCCTCCCCATCCCATCCTTCAGGGTCACCCCAGTGCACCGGCCCTGAGTGCCCTGTCTCATGTATCAAACAGGGACCGGCGATCTATTTCACATATGGTAATATATGTGTTTCAGTGCTATTCTCTCAAATCATCCCACCCTCAACTTCTCCCACAGAGTCCTAAAGTCTGTTCTTTACATCTGTGTCTCTTTTGTTGTCTCTCATATAGGGTCATCATTACCATCTTTCTAAATTCCATATATATGTGTTAATATACTGTATTGGTGTTTTTCTTTCTGATTTACTTCACTCTGCATAATAGGCCCCAGTTTCATCCACCTCATCAGAACTGATTCAAATGCATTCTAAAAATAATTAAATGCATTAAATTTAATTTTTAATGTGTTAAAAAATAGCTGAGTAATATTCCATTGTGTATATGTACCACATCTTTCTTATCCATTCATTTGCCGATGGACATCTAGGTGCTTCCTTGTCCTTGATATTGTAAACAGTGCTGTGATGAACATTGGGGTACACATGTCTCTTTCAATTTTGGTTTCCTGCATGTGTATGCCCAGCAATGGGATTGCTGGGTCATATGGAAGTTCTATTTTCAGTTTTTTAAGGAATCTCCACACTGTTCTCCATAGTGGCTGTACTAGTTTGCATTCCCACCAACAGTGTAAAAGGAGTCCCTTTTCTCTGCACCGTCTCCAGCATTTATTGTTTGTAGATTTTTGGATAGCAGCCATCCTGACTGGCATGAGATGGTACCTCATTGTGGTTTTGATTTGCATTTCTCTGATAATGAGTGATGTTGAGCATCTTTTCATGTATTTGTTAGCCATCTGCATGTCTTCTTTGGAGAAATGTCTGTTTAGCTCTTTGGTCCATTTTTTGATGGGTCATTTATTTTTTTGGAACTGAGCTGCAGGAGCTGCTTGTATATTTTTGACATTAATTCTTTGTCATTTGCTTTGCTTCATTTGCTATTATTTTCTCCCATTCTGAAGGCTGTTTTTTCACCTTGCTTATAGTTTCTTTCATTGTGCAAAAGCTTTTAAGTTTAATTAGGTCCCATTTGTTTATTTTTGCTTTTATTTCCATTACTTTGGGAAGTGGGTCATAGAGGATCCTGCTGTGATTTATGCCAGAGTGTTTTGCCTATGTTTTCCTCTGGGAGTTTTATAGTTTCTGGTCTTACATTTAGATCTTTAATCCATTTTGAATTCATTTTTGTGTATGGTGTTAGAAAGTGTTCTAGTTTCATTCTTTTACAAGTGGTTGATCAGTTTTCACAGAACCACTTGTCTTTTCTCCATTGCATATTCTTGCCTCCTTTGTCAAAGATAAGGTGTCCATAGGTGTGTGCATTTATCTCTGGGCTTTCTATTTTGTTCCATTGATCTATATTTCTGTCTTTGTGCCAGTACTATACTGTCCTGATGACTGTAGCTTTGTAGTATAGTCTGAAGTCAGTCAGGGTGATTCCTCCAGTTCCTTTCTTCTTTCTCAAGATTGCTTTGGTTATTTGAGTTTTTTTTATTTCCATACAAATTGTGAAATTATTTGTTCTAGTTCTTTGAAAAATACTGTTGGTAGCTTGATAAGGGTTGCATTGAATCTACAGATTACTTTGGGTAGTATACTCATTTTCACTATATTGATTCTTACAATCCATGAACATGGTATATTTCTCCATCTGTTTGTGTCATCTTTGTTTGATTTCTTTCATCAGTGTTTTAGAGTTTTCTATATATTTCTGGTCTTGTCTATCTCTATATATACTAACATCGGTTTGTCCATCATATATCTATAAAATCTGTTTTTTAACAATGGTTCAGTAGTATTAGGCTGAGTCATCTGACACACAGGAGAGAAAACTCCAGGGCTCCTGGGTAGAGTCCAGTCTTGTCAGTCTGGCCCATGGCCTTCTGTCACTGGACCCTCACCCTTGGAGTTGGCCATGGACACCTGTGAGTCTCCTCTACCATCTGACTCATTCTGTTCCTATCCCAATGTGTCCCAACCCCAGGCCTTCCTTAGGGCTCCTCCTTGTGCAGGAAAAGCCCACTGTAAGAGAGATGTGTGTGTCACTCCATCAAAAATGCCCCAGTGTGGAAACAAGAAACTTCCTCTTGAATATACTCCAGGATGAGGTCTTGGGGGCCCCATGGCTCTTTGCAGGCCCTAATCTTATTTCATTATTCATTGCTTTTTTTTTTTCATGTAAAGGGCTTTTATCTCAGAGGAGGAAGAATCTAAGTATCCTTCTGCTTATTCCTTTTGTAGCTTATTTGGGTTGAATCAGAGCCCAGAGATATCAGAGGTCTGAAAAAAAAGGATCTTTGGACCTACCACACTGACCATCAGTGGCCTGACCCTGGGAGGCACAGCCTGGCAAGTCACCTGAGCCCAAACACGCTGCTCTCCCCTTTGGAGGTCCTACATTCATACTTATGCATACACCACAACACAAGCTGCTGTGTGACATGCATTTTCTCAAATGCATCAGCAGAAAGGAATAGGCCTGGGCCCCTTTCTTACTTCTGCAGATCAAAATCATGACTAGTTCTCTTTTATTTCATGAGGTTAAAGGGAAAAAAACCCTACAGAATTGTCACAAGCTGATTCACATGCTGCAGAAAAACTCATTTGTACAATATGCCATTCTTAATGGTCAACTTGGAGAAGAAAATGTGAAGTATGCAGCGAGTAATCTTTCCAGCTTCAGGCTCAGCTGCCTGATTCATCAAACCCTGATCTGAAATGTCCACTTTATCCTACCAACCATCCCCTTGACTCACCAGAATTATTACTTCCCAAAGAGGAAGCCAGACTACTCAATGGATGTATAGATCATGCAGAGCCTTGAAAAAACAGTAAGAGCAAGGGCTAAGAATAGCCAAAGACGGCTTCAGCTGAGAGTCTCTATCTGAAGTTTAAGGGATTTTGTGTTTAAGAAAATAAGACCTCTCTGAAACAGTACAGATTTTTAATACTGAATTTGATCCAAAGATGGAAATCTGTACATATTATGAACCTTGCTTATTTCTTTCAATGCAGCCCTTTTCTCTTAGCACCCGAGCAAGGGGTGCAGACAGAAAAGAATGGATGACAGAATATCATCAGAGGAAATTCCAGGGAATAGGAGAATCAGAAATCTACCAACGAAAGGGTCTGGTGATTGTGTAGAAGAAAGCTCACATCTTCCATCCTCAAAAATATAACTGAGTTACCTCATTATACAAGGTTTTCTTGCCAAATTTTTATTATACTTCTGTTATGAACTGAAATTAATGTTTTAGAATTTTCAAAGCCTCTTTCACATGCTATGAATCCTCATTTTTGCTTTTCTTTGTTGAGTATCTGTGAAGCACATCGTGTGCGCCAAGAGTTCTACTGGGCACTGCAGGGACTTACATAGCAAATGAAAGCAGAGGCTCCTATGGAAGCCTCCAGAAGGGGCACATCACACTCCTGGAGGGTCAGGGAGGATTTCTGAGTGGAAGTTACAGTGAAAGCTGAGACCTGAAGGACAATCAGGCAAAGACAGGATGAAGGAAAGAAGAGTACAGGCAAAAGGATCAGCAAGTGGACAGGACTATGATTAAAGAGGTTCAGAGGAAGAAGGGAACTGGGGAAAGATGAAGAGGCAGGCAGGGGCTGGGTCTTGAAAGCCACATTAAGCAGGCTTTATCGTCCGGCTTTCTCTAGAGGGAACAGGAAGTGTCAGCAAAACGTGTAGAGTAGCAGGATGACAACCCAACTTGTGTTTCAGGAAGATCCTTCTGGCTTCATGTGGGGAATGGATGTGATGGGGAGAAAGGAGGCAGGTTGATCCAGCTGGCAGCAGCCATGCAGGTCAAGGACTGAGTGGCCTCAGCAAAGGAAGAGGTACTGGGGCAGACAGGCTGAAACTTGGCTACAGATTCAGTGTGGGAAAACTAGGGGAAGGAGTGGAAGGCTCTGCTACCACCCAGGTTCCTGGCTGTGGAACTTAGAGGTACCAGACAGGGACAGAAATACCTTGAGGGGCTGTGGATCTGGTGGAGTGGAGCGGGGGCGGGTTGGAGTTGTGTCTTAGACACAGTAAGTGTGAAGTCTGGGGAGACATTCAAATGCAGCTGTCCAGGAAGCCTCGCTCAGAGCCCAGGAGGCACCCCCCACCCCCCACTTCTAAGGGATGGCCACAGGAAGAGGAACCTGTGAAGGAATCCAAGCACAGTGGCCAGAAAGGTGAGGGTGAAATAGGAGAATGTGAGGTCACAGAGGCCACGCAGAAGGGGAGCTGAATCAGGAACAGTCAGCAGAGGTCAAGATGGGAAAAGAGCTGTTAGATGTGGCCATGACAAAACCTGGTGGCCAAGACAGTCGGGTCATTTATTTGACAGCAACATATGATGTATGGCTACAAGGTCAGAGGAGGGCTAAGGGAGGAATCCAGACTGGAGTGGATCCAGAAGTGAATGGGGCTGACCAGAGTCGGGGGGAGAGAGATGCAGGTGAGGGGCAGGAGCAAGGGCTGCTGGCACTCACTGAAGGGTTTTCATTGCAATGAGAAAGACTTAAGGCTGTCGAGATAGATTATGGTCCTCATTTTTATTCAGGGGATAAAATGACTTTCCCACAAAAGTGGAGGAATATGAATCCAGACATGTATTCGCTGTCTCTTTACAAATATCTCATCTTGGTAGCAATAAACTGACCTTTACTGATACAAAAAACAAGTGCACTCAGCTGCCTGTCCCTTAAATGACTGCAGCATAAACCACAGACAATGAAGTGGGGGTCAAAGGTGTAATTAATGCTGAATCGCATCTTTTATTTGTGATATACATGGTACAGATGATGGATGAAAGCTGCCATCGGTAAAGGCATTCTGAATAATTTACCCTTAACCCTAAAATAAAAGGAAATTTAACTTCTAAAGCTTACACCCCAAGAGACAAGTGTCATTTTTTAGTTTCACTATTTGGCTTTTCAAAGGCTCTTTCCTGGTCCCAAGTGTGTTATTTCACCAAATTTTAATCCCACAGACCATCACTGAGGGGCTTGGAGCTGAGGCAGGATATGTAGGGGTGGGGGTCTGATCCAGTGTAGATCAGGGAGGTCTACTGGAGGGCTGGACCTCTAAATCTGTAACCAGCAATTCCTTGGAGGTGGTACCACTGAAGAGCACCAAGCTGCATGAAACACATGTTACTCTGGAAGATAAAGGGAGCTCAGGGAAAACAAGGGGAGGAGGAAACGGAAGAAAATAACCTAGGTCCAGAAGACTAGGGCTTCCCTTGTGGCTCAGCTGGTAAAGAATCCACCTGCAATGTGGGAGACCTGGGTTCGATCCCTGGGTTGGGAAGATCCCCTGGAGAAGGGAAAGGCTACCCACTCCAGTATTCTGGTCTGGAGAATTCCATCAACTGCACAGTCCACGGGATGACAAAGAGTCAGACACAACTGAGAGACTTTCACTTTCACTTTCTTGCAGAAGAACAATAACTCAACATTTTTAGAAATCTCAACTTCTTTCTCTAGCCTTTACCCCAGAGCCTTCTAATACCACCATGGGGCTGAAGAATTCTTAAGCCATCAGATCTAATACTGCAATTTCACTTGTCTAGCTACTGCTAATAAACTGACTCAGTTTTTTATTAATGCTTTATTACACTAATAATGCATGAATACATAGCCTCCTTACAAATAGGATTTGAGTCCCCTCAGGCGGCCTCCTCTACACTATGTCCCAGTACTGATCCTTTCCCTTCACCCTTGGGGCATTCCATCTCTGCTGCACACTGGCTCACTTTCCAGACCCTTCTCTGCACATCTGCATACTTATATAATATATAAACATATCCCCTCATTTACTTGCGTCTTTTGTCTTACAATTTTCCTAAAGTGAACCAAATTCTATTCCACCTTGAGATTTCTTTTTTTTTTTTTTTTAACTTTCTTAGGATCCATCACAAGAGCAGCTGACACTTCTGCTGTAATAAAAATGGAATTAAAAAAATAAATAAATAAACCAGAGGCTTTCCAGAGCTTGGTTANGGGTCATCATTACTATCTTTCTAAATTCCATATATATGTGTCAGTATGCTGTATTGGTGTTTTTCTTTCTGGCTTACTTCACTCTGTATAATAGGCTCCAGTTTCATCCATCTCATTAGAACTGATTCAAATTTATTCTTTTTAATGGCAGAGTAATACTCCATTGTGTATATATGCCACAGCTTGCTTATCCATTCATCTGTGGATGGACATCTAGGTTGTTTCCATGTCCTGGCTATTATAAACAGTGCTGCGATGAACATTGGGGTACATGTGTCTCTTTCGATTCTGGTTTCCTTGGTGTGTATGCCCAGCAGTGGGATTGCTGGGTCATAAGGCAGTTCTATTTGCAATTTTTTAAGGAATCTCCATACTGTTTTCCACAGTGGCTGTACTAGTTTATTAACTTTCTTAGGATCCATCACAAGAGCAGCTGACACTTCTGCTGTAATAAAAATGGAATTAAAAAAATAAATAAATAAACCAGAGGCTTTCCAGAGCTTGGTTAGAGGCTTTGCTCTGCCTCTCAAGATCAACTGACTTGCTTCTTCATAATCTAAGTAAGGTCTAAGCAATGTTATTTCTTTGAAAATTTATATTAGAGCTTTCCCAAATCCCTGGTGCACACGCTCCCTTTAAAACCGTGGAGACCAAAGCCTCTTACATAAGCATCCAAGTCTGCAGTTGCCAGGACACATGACTGATAAACAAGGCCAAGATAAAGGCAATAATTTAAAAAAATATTTTTTTTTCCTCAAAGGAAAAAGGCCCATGCATTTGAAAAAAAATAGAAATATTAGAACTGTCTCCATCAGAACCCATTCTAAGTGGCTATTCCTCAACACTAAAACAATGAAATTTGATTTTTAAAAGAGCTATACTGTAGTGGACACTACGAGATCCACAATAGGAAGGATACTGCCTTCTCAACATCTGTCCCCTCTTTCTCACTCCCTTTGAAAACTCTGTTTAACACAAATATTCACCTCACACCTACTGCATAATCTGAATCAGTCTGCATGGTATCTCTCTGGGGGTTGTTACTAGCACAGGGATAAGCTTGTGACTTAATCAGCCCAATCATACTAAAGGGAAAAAAATGTAAGCACACTGCCTCAGTGGCAACTGGCAACCACTCTGCAACCATGAGGGGCATCAACCTAAAGAGTGTGGATTCTGGGTTTCGGCTAAGAGTTGATTCCTGAGTGAATCCATCAGGAACCATCCTGTATCTATACTTCTTAGTCTGGGAGACTACTGTCTAAGGTGCTTTGAGTCAAGATTTCTGCTTTCTCCAAACCAACGCAACACCAAAAGGAGGTGGGAGAGAAAATCTGGTACCATTTTCTCACCTGTAAATTACATTTGAGAAGTTTCTTCTTTCCTTCCCTGTTTGTTACATAACACATTCACTGTAACCACATGCACTTTTATAACTGAATATATGTTCCTAGGTTTTGAGGAATTATTTTAGTCCTTAAGTCTAGTGATTAAACTTATACACGACAGGGAATTCCCTCGTGGTCTAGTGGTTAGGATTCAGTGCTTTCACTGCTTGGGCCCTGGTTAGATTCTTGACCAGGGAAGTAAGATCCTGCAAGCTGCACGGCATGGCCATGGCCAAACAACAACAAAAGATACCTGATCAGCTGGCTGCTACCGTGGGAAGCTCAAGAGACGCAAACTCAGCCCAGAGGACACTGAGCCCCTGTCAGCACCCATCAAGGTGCCAAGGGCTGGGGCTACAGCAGAGGTTAGGACAGTGGGAGTTCTGTTCTGTGCTTAGGGATTTACCTTTTAAGGATGACAGTAAATAAGAACAATGGACGCTTCCACAGCGATACCTACAAGAAGAAACACTGCAGGAGGGCTGGCCGACCTTAGCCAGGGATATGATGGGTGGCCCCTACGGGAAGGTGGCATTGAAAACTGAGATCAGGAAAACGTGGGAGCCAAGTTGGGGAAAGAGGTACGACAGGAATGAACCTGGCTTGCTTGAGGAGCATCAGAAAGTTCTGATTTGCTAGAAAGTCCCAAGAGAGAAACACAGTTGGCAGGCAGGCAGGTATACAGGGCCCTGTGGGGCAAGGAAAGTGGATCTGTATTTTTTTCCAAGTCTTCATTGTTTTTGCACCATGGATCTCTTGATCAGCCTCCTGAAGCCTGTGGACTTTTTTTTTTTTTAAACAAAATATTTTTAAATGGCACAAAAATCCCTCAACAAATTAGAAATATGAAAGGGCACAGGTGTGGGTGTGGAGGACAATGGGAGTGGTTTATCCTGGCAGCGAGAAGTATAGTACCACTGACGTTGTTTCGAGTTGCCAGCATACAGGGATAAGAAAAAGGAGACCAACCTGGGGACTTCCCTGGTGGTCCAGGGGTTAAGAGTAATCTGCCTGCCAACGCAGCGTACATGAGATTGGTCCCTGGTCCAGGAGGATCCCACGTGCCCAGGTATTACTAAGCCTGTGCTCTGCAACAAGAAAAGCCATCGCAATGAAGAGCCTGTGCGCCACAGCTAGAGAGCAGCCCCCACTCTCCACAGCTAGAGGAAGTCACGTGTAGTAACAAAGACCCAGAGCAAGCAAAAATACATTAAAAAAATTTTTTTAAGGCAGATAGACTTGAAACTGGCCTTTCGTTGCTTTAAAATTCTTCAGCCAATGCATCACCTGAAATTGGATGACTTCCCATTACTCCCCCACAACTCTACCTTGGTACACTTCTGATTAAGGCATCCCATTATATAAAAATATGTGTGTGTCAGTCACTCAGCCATGTCCGACTCTTGGTGATTCCACAGATCATATCCCACCAGGCTCTTCTGTCCATGGAATTCTCCAGGAAAGAATACCATATAAAAATATATTATCAACATATTAGAAAACTAATTTATCTAACTATGGTAACATGGTTCCTTTGTTCACGCTTTAAATAACAAGATCAGGCGTTGGGTCTAATAACTACTGTCATCTAGAATAATCATGGGCATATATGATATCTAGGGATGTATGGAACCAGTGTGATGTGAAAAGAAGATATTAGGGTTTCTTTAGGTGACAACGTCACAGGTACCTCTGTGGTTTGCTGCCCTCATTTGTAACCAAAGGAAATGTAAATTTCAGTTGGAGGTTAGTAAAAAGGAGGGTGTAATTCTTTTTCAGTTCAAATTTATAGACCTCATGGAAGTCACTGCAGGGTTTGACTAAGTAATATGATCTGATTTATGTTCTTGAAAAGATAAGCCTGATGGGAGGTGGGGGATTTGGCGGGGGAAAAAAGCACCAAGGCAATTTCCTGTTTGGAAGTTGGCACTGGCCAGCTGCGGGGAAGTGCCACACTACGGCTTCTCTTGCCAGGAGCATGCCAACGAATAGATCTGTCTTCATGAGCACTCCGTGGGCTCACAAAGGAAACAAAAAACTAATACTGCAGAAATAAAGTGCCTCTGGTCCTCTGCCACCAGGAAAAGACAGGAGGTTCTTGGCCAGGAAAGACCCCTGTGAGAGTCAGTGAGGCTCAGGGAAAAGACCCCGCATCCGCCCGGGTTTCCTACAAGACGGGACTGATGATGACGACCCCGCAGGCTGGCTCAGAGCTGCCGACCGCGGTGCCTGGCACCCACGGTCCTCAGAAAACGGTGGGGCCTTCCCCTCTGGCGACTTTAGTCTAGGACCTTGGTCACCGTCTTCAGAGGGAGCAGTCTCAGAGGCCATCTCACCTTGCACAAGTAAGGGATGGCCACAGATGATTTAGAAAGCTGTGGAGTCCAATTCCATTATCTAGGGTTGGAACAGAACCAACTCGAGCTCCTCAAATACTACGAAGTAAAAACACCTACATCATCCAGGTGAAAACATAGCAAAGGAAACCATCTTCCTAACAGGGAAAGCGAAGAATGCTGAGACCAGAAGAAGGCAGTGGCGGAAGCAGGGGCTTCGCACAGTTTTCCTCTCTTGAGGGATTTGCACAAGGGGGCCATGGAGCACCCCCCACTTTGTAAAGGGCGCCAGTGTTTGTAGCTCAGTGAGGCCGGGGGTGGTGTGGACAGGCCTAGACCTGCTGGGCCCGCAGAGAGGGGCTGCTGGAGCCTTGCAGGGAGCAAGGTGTGGAGGCCACCGCTGCCCCCTGTGCTCAGCCCAGAAGCTTCTGCCGGACGGCTCTCTCTCTCTCCCCTCAAAGCCAGAGAATGTGCCTCACTCAGACACTTCCTCCTCTCTCTTTTCTAAGGGTCACTGGAACCTCCTAACCTGGTTTTTGTGGGTTTTGTCTGTTTATGTTTTTGCTCTTTCTCATCCAAACGGCTCCAGTATAAGCAGCAGCCGCTTTACTTCCACTGGTCTATATCTATAATATTTCTCAAGCGGCCCCTGAAACCCACACACGGCATCAGGTATGCTGAAAAGGCAGCTTCCTCTAGCCATGCTGATGCAAATGAAGAAACACAGATGCTCATTCACAGCTTGAAATGGGNGAAATGCTGCTCTACAGGGGTAGGGGGTAGGGTGGGGGTCACAAAAGCCAGTCTAAGAACATTTGAGCAGATATCTGAAGGAAAATGGGAAGTAAGCCACAGGGGTGCCTGAAAGAGCTTTCCAAATGGAGAGAGACTGCAGGTGCCGAGGCCCTGGAGTGTGAGTGTAGAAGCAGAAAAAGGCCAGAGTGGTGGGAGCACAGGGAAAAGGGTGTGTGGAGGTGACGAGGTGCAGGAGCAGCAACACGACCTCTCTGGGCAGGGCCTCGGGATGCGGCAATGACGCTGAGCAAGGACGGGGACGAGAGGGAAACAGCACGTGATTTGGCCTTAGGACAACCCCTCCAGCTGCTGTGCCGAGAGTGAACAACAGAGGCTCAAGGGTAGAAGCAGGGAAGCCCCTGGAATCATGCAGACTTCATGGAGATAATGTGAGCCGGATGAAGCTGGAGAAGGTGACAACGGTGTGGCTGTGGCGCTATTGAGAGGCAGGGCTGACAGAGGTGTTACCACCAGTCACCTGCTGATCACGACAGCTGGGCTCGAAACAAAGCTTTGCAGAATGAAATCAACAGTTGAGGCATTCAGTTAAATATTCCTATTGATTATTATGATTTACTCATTTAAATACATATCACAACAACTTAAAAATACATTAAAAATATAAATACATTTAAAAACAAACTTGTTTCCCCTAAAAAGGCATAGAATTTCCCAGCCCTCTTGTTTTAAGCAACCCATAAGAATCTTTATTTTCCCCTTCCTGGTGTCATTTATTCTCTATGAGAATTACCAAGTTTCCACTGGGAAAAAAATCCACTCAACAAAATCTTGATAGAGAGCTGGGTACATACCAGCACTCTTTGCAGCAATGCCAGAGACAGACGGTATCTCTGCCTGTGTCTCGTCCCATGGCTCCTGGATATTCTGCGTTATCCACAGCAATTGAGTGCTTGCTTGTGCCAGGCACTGTGCCCCAGCCCTAGGTGCACTATCTTACTGAATTCTTATAGCAACCTTACTGTCACCTGCATTTTCCAGCCAGGGAAACCATAACACAGAGAAGTTGAATACACTGTGCAAAGCCACACAGCCAGGAAGGGGCGAACCAGAACCGTTAGTTTCTACCTCCTCCTGAGTTTAAGGTACAATCCGGAACACAAATCCTCCAAATTATACTCTTGTTCTTCCTTGATCACTTTGCGCTGGGCATGCAACGTGTCTCAGCTTCAACTGCCACATCTACAAAATGAAATAGATTCAACTAGATAGTCCCTAAGGTTCCTCCCAGGGCTCCTGCTTTGAAACCCAGTGCTGGCTCACCCTGTGGACAGCACAGATGCAAAGCTCACCTGCAAGACTATAACTTCTCAGGGTCAGGTTTTGCCTAAAATAAAGTGAAGTACATCCACAGTTGAACCTCTGGGCTGATCAGCAAGAAGTAAGTCGACTTCAGGGATACTCTCTAGGAGAAAAAGGTTAGCAAGCAGAGCACATAGCAAAATTTCTTTCTCTCGAAACAAATCCTGATAATTGGATTTATTTCCTTACAGAAAGGAGAAAACCAGTCCTGGGTAAAAAGCTAAAACATGCTTTCTCTGTGATTGGTTACTTGTAACAAAACAGTATGCAATTCCCACTTGTCTGCAGATGAATGACTCTTTAAGTTTCTCTTCCTTCAGTGTCCTTGTGCCGACATACAGTACAGTCCAATAAATACCAGTCAACTGAATTAGTGCACGAATCACTTCCATGAATGCACTAAACAATATGCAAATATCTCCTTGGATAGAATTCATACAGACCTGGCTAGCAAAAGCATCACTTTGGCAAATAAAGGCGAAGAAGATACTTTAGATTTATTGACTTGTGTATTCAGTAGAAGATTTCAATTTTAGAGGCTGATGTTTTGAGTTGTGTGGGAATAAAAGAAATCTCATTTATGTAACTAAGAGGAAAAAAAAAGTCAGTCTGCTAAAAACAGAAGCAAAATAAACACTTTCAATTCCCTGCAGGATTTCTAAGGAGTTAACCCAAAACTTTGCATTTGGACCCCTGAAGATAATAAACCTATGATTCAAACACTTCACCTTCAATACCAGCTGTGAATGTAGCTCACAGAGAAACCACCTGCTCATACTGATTGATTCTCTCCACAAAATGAGCCAGGCCTAGCAGTGTTAAGTTAGAGAGCTGGGGGGAGGAAGACATGCAGATCCTGAGTATGCTCATGGATCCTTCATTCTGTTTACATTTCTCTAAAGTTCCTTCAAAATACAAGTAATCATCCAATAATGTAAAAGTTTATACACAATAAATGTTAAGGGAACAAAGTCAACCCACCACCTTTTCTTCACAGAGAAGAGGCAGCAGACACAAATAAGAAGAGAAAGAAGAAAGAAAACAGCTTCTGTTACTGAAACTAGGACTATATAACCAGATCAAAGATGAGGCTTGATGAAATTACATAAGTCATTTAGAGGAAAAACTCAATTAGCTGGGAATAGAAGCCCGGATGGTACTTTCTAACCAAGATTATTTATGTAATTTTCAGGTGGACAGACCCAGACTATGTTTCAGAAAAAAAAAAAAAAAAAAACTATAAGAAAAGTATTTGTAAACAATTATTTTCTAGTGACTTTTTACTACAAATAATCTCAGTCAAAATAGAATTAATGATAAACTACAAAAATTTAAAAGCAGCTGAGATGTAATCTTGGTCAATATAACAAGACTTTTCCTTTGAATTTACAACTGTAGTTTTGTATTTTTAACCATGGATGACAGAAAAGGAATACACTTCTGGAGATACACAAGTTTAATAGTTGCACAGCCTTTATTTAAACGAAGCCTTCATGATGGAGACAAAAGAACCTTTCCTCTCTATTAATTCTCATGGCCTGTTCAGTTCTGCATTTGGAAACAGTTTGGTTTTTAAATGTGTGCACAAAAATTTGAATTATAAAAATGGCAACTTATATTATTCATATTAACTTTAAAATAACCAGTGTACACAAGTACTTTTTTGCATCTACCTCACTACTTGCTCTGGAATATGAAGATGGTCATTGTAACTGGGAAATACTGGAAACAACAAAAATGCCCCTCAGTGGAGAATGCTGTTAAAATAAACTATGACCCATTTGTCTCATGCAAAAATAAGCAGCAGTTAAAACAATGAGACATATCCTTCACTAAGCGAATGGATAAATAAACTATGGTACATCCATACAACAGAATATTATTTCCGTGATTAAAGGGAAAAAAAAAAAAAAGAGCTCTCGAGCCAAGAAAAGACTTGGAGGACCCTTAATGGCTATTACTGAGTTAAAGAAGCCAGTCTGAAAAGAACTGTATGACATTCTGGAAAAGCTAAAACTATGGAGACAGTAAAAAGACGGGTGGTTGCCAGGGGCTGAGATGAGAGAGACGAACAGGCAGAGCCCAGAGCATCTTCAGGGCGATGCTGAAGGTACCATAATGGTGGATATGTCATTACAAGCATGTTGAAACCCAGAGAAAGTACACCAAGTGAACCCTAACGTAAGCTATGGACTGTGCATAGTAACGATGTGTCAAGGTAGGGTCATCCGTTGCCACACTGTACTGCTCCGGTGGGGGATGTTGATGTTGGGGGGGACACTGTACATGTGTAGGGGCAGAGGACATATGGGAATTATCTGTTCTTTCTGCTCAGTTTTGCTGTGAACCTAAAACTGCTCTAAAAAATAGGCCATTTAAAAGAAAAAAAGCAAATTGCAAAGTAAAACCAAAAAATGACAACACATCTTTATAAAGCCACCACAGACTCATTTTTATAGCTATATCTACCTATATATCTAAATATCTGGGAGGAGACTAAATTAATAACCAGATTTTACCTAAGAAGGTAAGTGGGACCATGGATGGTTAATGGGTTATTAGTTCCACCTCTCTTTTTTTTTTTTAATTGTGGGAATATATAAGCAGTGTTACATGTGTAATTAAAAATAAAATTTTTCTTTAAAAATATTTAATTTACAACTTACAATAAAATATTCAAAAATAAATTGCAGATATAATAACATTTTAAATACTTCAGTATTCATCTTTTAAAAACAAGGACATTTTTCTACCCTAAAATTGTCTTTCAATAGCAGAAAAAGCATAAAAGATCTTATGCTAAACTACTGGGGTGAGTTAAGTCATTTATTTAAAAAAGCTAAGCTAGTCTCAAAGAAAAGTATAAATAAACACCAAGAGTTGAGAACTGAACTGATTTAATGCTTATAGCAAAGTCTTTCTAAAAACATTATCATCATTATACCCATCCTTTAATTTTATGTAATGTTTTATTTTCCTTCCTTTAAAACACTAACAACCTCATATACAAGCAGGTCAAAATCAATTATATTTATTATATTTTAAAAAAGTTTAATCATTTGAAGTACTAAAGTAATACAGTACAAAGCTTATCATAACAGACTGAGTGTCTTAAACAGGGATTCTTAAGCTAAAATCCTCAGAAGCCCAAGGATTGCACGGATTCAATTCAGGGCATCTGTGAGCTTGGATGGAAAAAAAAAAAACCCCACTGAAGATCAATTTTACTAACAAGTGAAATTTAGCACTTCCTTTATGAATGGAGACCACAAATCACAGAAGAACTTAGCAGACCCATGACTTTGTCACCATAAAAATCACTGTGTTTTCAAATCACAGTGTGGCTGGTAAGGATATTTCAAAATATCATTTACTCTCTTCATGGAAGGTGTATGGGACGTTGGATTTGTTGCCAGATCTTGTTACTTAATGCATTAATTAAGAAGCACATATGTAACTGTTACCACAATTTTGTTTTTAAATATTTTGATAACTATATTTTAGTAAAAGTGGGTTTTGTCCTAATCATATGTTGTATTTTAAGCACATCTAAACAATCTTGGGGGTGGGGGGAGGTTCATAGGTTTCACCAGATGCAAAAGGTTAAGAACCCTTGGAACTCAACCACCCTTTCCTGTAAACCCATTCTCCCAATGTAACCACTATCCACAATGTAGTGTATGTTCTTCCATGCATATTCCTTCAAGTGGACACATATATACATAACCATCTAGAGGCATAACTTACACAGTTATGTGCTCTGTAATCACACTTTACACTTCTATTTTGCAATACATTTACAAGTCTCTATAAAATTAAGTCACTCATGCTGTTTCCAGTTTATGGCTATTATCTTAAAATGCTGTAATAAAACTCATTGTATACATCTCTTTATATTCTGTTTTTTTTAGTTTCATAATCAGTTCTATGTATGGAACATTTGTGACAATGACATCCTCAAATTGAACCACAGAATCAATATTGTATTATGAAATCAACAGCAACAATAGCTAGTGAATTTTGTGCTTACCAAGGGCCAGGTACTACATGCTCTATGTGAATTAACTTATTTTAATCCTTATAACTCTAAGGCAAGACATTGCTATGATTTCAGGTTACAGGTGGAGAAACTGAAGGTGATTAATCTCTAAACTTCCAAAGTCTGTAATTCTGATGACAAATTGAAACAACTAGGTATACTCAGAATACAGGGTTCCTCAATAATCCTGGGCTCCATAGGGGTCACTGAAGGGGGACAAAAGATGATGACTGACACTTTGTCCCATGATCAGCTTCTGAGAACATGTCCTGAAGCTCCCAGGAATTCCTTTGTCACTGTGCTTTTCAAAAGGTGGATCAAAGAGAAAAGACCATAGTGAATACACTGTGAAATGACAACCACTGATTAGGCCAAAGGCAAGATAAAGAAGGTAAATACGTAGTAAAGAGGTAGGTTCAACCCCTGGGTGGGGAAGATCCCCTGCAGGAGGAGATGCCTAGGAATTCCCATGTATCCCAGAATTCTTCCCTGGGAAATCCTATGGACAGAAGAGCCTGGCTGGCTTTAGTCCATGGAGTCACAAAAAGAGTTGGACACAACTTAGCAGCTAAACAACAGTAACAGCAGCAACATTAAATGTGCCCATGTCAACAACGAGCAGATCTGCCATCAGAGATTTGGGTTGAGACTCAACACAGGATCTCCACTACTGTAGGTCCAGATCATTTCACAGGCAGCAAGACCAGGTCGTAATTCCAAAATAGAAGAAAAAAAAAATTCCATCCGGTTAAATATAAATATGCGCTATTGACAACCCAGTCTCAGGGGCAGGCCTGGTCTCCTCGGTGATAAGAGCATTATTAAAATCTCCCACGTAATTAATCAAGGCCTCATGCTGGTCAGGGCAAGCCTAATCTCCCCAGTTAGCAAGTTCCAGAACAGACCAAGAGAAACAAAACCACAGAAATGGTATCTTTTGTAATTATCTGTACTCTGCCGAGCAGAGATAAAATAATCCTGCTGCTGTTTCGTGTCTGGTTTAACATGTCCTAAGCAAAGAAACGTCATTTAGCTTCACCGAGATAGGAAAGCTTTTCCCCCTTCTCATGTGTCAACTCTTGTGCTCTGAACATCCATATAACAGGGTAAGTAAATGGAAAGCACAGGTTATAGCACTATGAAGGTGCATGGTCATAAACCTCAAAGCGGGGTTGCCAAAAAGACCAGCTCAACGTCCTGTCCATCATCCATCACCAGAAGCCCTGGAGCCAAATGGTTTCTCCTTCCTGTCCTAGAGGCAGCATGGAGAAGCTGTGGGGGCCAGCTCTCCCGGCCTTGAATCTACAAGAACGTGGGGTTTTGAGCACATTTCTTATTTCTCTGAGCCTCAGTTTTCTCATCTACAAAAAGGGTACGATACATCCATGGTCAGAGGACTGCTGTGAGGGCTGAATGGGTCTCATCCCAACCCCAATTATAGTTCAGTCACGTGCTCCTGTGGGGAAGCCCCGCCACATGGAAAGGATGCCCCACCACCAACTCCATCACTACCAGTCCCTCCCTGCCAGGCAAGAGAGATCTTGGGCTCTGAAAGGGCAACAGGAGGGGCTCCTCCCAAAGAGGGGGTGTCAGCAAATGTCCCACATAAAGCCACACTTAGCAAGGAAAAGAGAATGTGGCAAAGAAAACTGAGAACAATCTCCCATTCCGAGTTTCCACACAAGACGCTCAAATGCTCCGAACTGAATTTCTACCTTTCACTGCCAGAAGGAGTATAAACCTGTGAACAGGTTTAAAACATATTCACTCCCTTTTAGCCAGGAAATTTATATTTTATCCTACTGATATAAGAATCACACAAAGATATTCTTGGATGCCCATCGGTGGTATTTGTAATAGTAAAAAACTGCGACTAATCTAAATATCCAAGGAAGGACTAGCTAAATAAACTTGGTGCATCCATTTGACAAAGTATGGTTATTTAAAATAATGCTATTGAAGAAGGTTTCAGGTTGTGGTGACCTGATTTCAATACAGTAAATGGAAAATACAGGAATAAATTAATATGTGTTATGATCACCATTAAAACTGTGTACTTACATAAACTTTAAAAGTCGGTTGATAACATATGTGCTATTTAGGGCTACATGTACATAGCAAGTTTATAGACAGGGAAGGCAACAATAAATATTAAACACAGCAGAGCAAGGGATTTTTTAAAGGGCCTGTGGTGTCGTTGAGGGCACATGTCTTTAGTTGCGTTGGTAGCTACCTGGAATTTTACATTATCCTTTATACCACTTTGTATGCCTGAAATATTTCATAATTTAAAAGTTTTAAGTGAGTGTGTATATAACCCTAGAAAGTTAATACATCAAAATGTAGCCACTACTTTGAGGTAAGAGTACAGTGAATTTTAGTGTTCACATTTTCCAAATCTGCAACAAAGAACATATATTCCATTTTATCTTTTACACTGCTTCTTCATTGGAAACTGTCCTTATGCCTATCCCAACATTGGTATATTTTTTTATAAAGGATGTTTGATGCTAAGCAGTGCCCTGCATCAGGGTCACACCTGGTTCTTCTGCCAAGGGCCTTGCTTGAGGGACCATGAAACCCAGCTCTTCACTCGGGAGTCTCTCGCCCACTAGAATTCAAACGAGAAAAGTGCTGTGGGGGAAGCGATGTCCCTGAAACCATCCCACTCATATCCTCTGACGTGAGACAAGATTTGTAGGCGGCTTCTGGGAGCATTCTCCACTTTGCAAATTGTTCTCAAAAGTGTTAAAAAAAAATACACTCTGCTTTTTTTCCCCCTCTCTGGAAGTTTGTGTTCTATCCTGCCAGGAAGCCAGGGGCTCAGCCGGTGGACTGAAGTGGTAAAATGGTGGTGAAAAATTAGAGACCAATTATTTTGTCAACTAGTGTAGACTCTCCAGTCACAATTCATTTTTCACCAAGTGCTGGAGGTGGAAGGTGGGAGAATAATTCTGTGGAGATATGTCACCATGCCTTAAGACCCTTCCAGTTTCCTTTTTAAGAGGAATTCCTCACTTGGGGTCTTGGCTGGGCTCTGTGAGACCCACAAAATCATATGTCAATCTCGTAAAATTGTCTGGAGTCCAGTGCTATCATCAGATTCTCATAAGAGTCCATGACACATCCCGCCCCCAAACAACTGAGGAGCCCTGTTCTGTAAGGATACACTGTTTTCTTAGCTTACCCACTCCTGTTTGATCTCTAAGTTCAAGTTCAATAGGAGGTTGCAGAGGAGTTCAGAAGGAAAACCCTCTAGCAGGCACCTACCAGAATCGTCATCTGAGGCTTTAAAATAAAGCAAGATATCAACGAGAATGTTTGGTGTTATCCATACTCAGATACCAATATATGCTTTTAATTAAAGGGGGAAAGTTTTTGTTTTAACACTTCCCAACTTCACAGCACAGATATATTTCTAGAAAGGGGGTACGTGTGTTGAATTCCACATACATGTTGGGAAGATTCACTCTTTTCGTTGTTGTTAAAATTCACTAACCACTAAGTATCTACGAAGAGCTCGTTGTACAGCATTGGGCTAGGACTCAGTGGAAACTTGACCATGATCCCCCAAAGATCCCTGTCCCCCATTCAGCAATTTCATGTTCAAGGATACATCTGGTGAACGTCTTTCCACTTATGAAGTGGAATCAAAATTGAGAGTTACTCATATTACTTTCCCAAGCCCTCACATCTTCCGGTATGAGTCATCCACTGGAACCCACCTTTTTTTCAGATACTTTCCACTACACCTAGAAACAGGCGCAAAACAACTCTTCATTAATGCTGCTGTGACTCTACTGGACATCACCATTCAAAAAGCACCTTTGGGGAGACTACAAAGACTACTATTAATTTATGGGACTCAGATATTTATTCAGACATTGCAGCCTTGATGGCTACAATCTTCTCATGAGTGGCTCTATCCACTAGTTCATTCAGCTCGTCTCAACCAAATACCTGTTAGGTGCAAGGCACTGAAAATCAGTAGTACCTCCTCTACGGCCACATGTGTATCTGCCACACACCCCATCATCTCTGTACAGCTTGGACTATCAGTAAACTTGCAAAACACCAGTTTTCATGTCCTCCAACAGCTTCTAGGATTCTTTTAAGTTTTATAATGATTATAATATTACATGATAATATTTGGAGGAAACCACCCAGGTTCTGGAATCTGTTTGCCAAGAAACAGGAAAAAATAACAGAGAAATCAGAAAGGAGTTTGGCCACAGGTGAATTCCTAAGCATAAAGGTAGACTCTTCCATGAAAGTCTCTTTACTGTGACAAAACATGATATGATATAGTTAAGAGATAACAGCAAGGGAGGGAGATGTATCTTTTGTGGCTGCATAGGGAGCTGCTGCTGCTGCTAAANCAACAGCACAGTTCAAAAGCATCAATTCTTCGGCACTCAGCTTTCTTTATAGTCCAGCTCTCACATCCATACATGACTACTAGAAAAACCATAGCTTTGACTAGACAGACCTTTATTGGCAAAGTAATATCTCTGTTTTTTAGTATCCTGTCTAGTTTGGTCATAACTTTCCCTCTAAGGAGTAAGTGTCTTTTTATTTCACGGCTGCAGTCACCATCCACAGTGATTTTGGAGCCCCCCAAAATAAAGTCTGCCACTGTTTCTGTTGTTTCCCCATCTATTTGCCATGAAGTGATGTAACTGGATGCCATGATCTTTGTCTTCTGAATGTTGAGCTTTAAGCCAACTTTTTCACTCTCCTCTTTCACTTTCATCAAGAGGCTTTTTAGCTCCTCTTCACTTTCTGCCATAAGGGTGGTGTCATCTGCATATCTGAGGGAAACCATTTAAAACAGTCAGCTCATCCTGCCTTTGAAGCCTCAGTGCTTTGAATAACTGGGCTTCCCAGGTAGCTCAGTAGTCAAGAATCTACCTACTAATGCAGGAGACATAGGTTCGATTCCTGGGTCAGGAACATCTCCTGGACAAGAAAGTGGCAACCTACTCCAGTATTCTTGCCTGGAAAATCCCATGGACAGAGGAACCTGGTGGACCATAGTTCATGAGGTCACAAAGAGTCAGACACGACTAAGTGACTGATCACTCAAACACTTTGAATAGCTAGGTTTTCATTGACCATGTGGTCCTTGAGTGGCTTCCTGTTTTTTGGTCTGCACGTGGAGCAACAGTGGTTATTGTTCTGTGGATTCATGGGAACCAGGGATGACTGTTCTTCAGGGACTCCTAGGGAGTTGCTGCTGGTGCTAATCACTATTATTTCATGAACACTGAAATACCTTATGGTTTTGTCAATTTATTTTTCCTTCAATACTGGACAATAAAGGTGTGTGTACATGTTCTAGTAAATTCAGGATTCTGGTTGTTGTGTTCTGGTTACTTGATTTTTTATTACTGTAGTTTGTACTTGCAGCTTGTTCAGAGTCTTAAGCAGTTTAACATGGGCATATTTTATCCTTTTGTTCTCTCTCCACTATAATGTATGGCCTTTGAGCTCAGGAAGATGATTTATGTGTCACTGTAAAATATCATCTTTCTTCCTCTGCCTCTTTCCTTTGCCTTTCTCTCCCTCTGAGGTATATTTATGGCTACCACCTCCTAGGCCCTGTGCTAGAATTTCTCTCATGCTAATTTTTATTTTTATTATTTTATGTATGTATTTTTAATTGGAGGATAATTGCTTTACAATGTCGTGTTGGTTCCTGTCATATAATGACACAAATCAGTCACAGTATATATTAATATATATTCCCTCTCTCTTGAGTCTTCTTCCTACCTCCCACGCCCCATCCCACCCCTCAAGTTCATCACAGAACACTGGGTTTGACTCCCTGTGTTATATAGTAGCTTTCCACTAGTTACCTATTTTATGTATCTCATGCTAATTTTTAAATAATATAATCATTTAAAATGTTATCATCTAATGTTTAGTAAACCCAGAGTTGAAAATAACTTTGTTCCTGCACAAACATATATAGAGATTTAAAGTTAATGTTTCAGTATCCAAGTATTTGGCTTTTTTCTTTTCTGGAGAGAAACAACTGTAGGTATTTGTTACCTTGCAAAAAAAATACACGTGAGTATTTTTAGACTTTCTGCTCTGTAATTAGAATTGTAGAGTGTATCCTGTTACTTGGATCTCTTCTTTAATTTTTTTAACTGTATATATCTTTGTAGTGTCTCTTTTTTTTTCTAAACACTTTATCCTGCTCCCCACTCTTACCACCCCCAACCTCCCACCGTGTCTCTGGATTTTTGCCTTTTTCTCTGGGTCTTTCCNCTTGGATCTCTTCTTTAATTTTTTTAACTGTATATATCTTTGTAGTGTCTCTTTTTTTTTTCTAAACACTTTATCCTGCTCCCCACTCTTACCACCCCCAACCCCCCACCGTGTCTCTGGATTTTTGCCTTTTTCTCTGGGTCTTTCCTGGTTGTTCAGATGGTAAAGAAACTGCCTGCAATGCGGGAGACCCAGGTTTGGTCCCTGGGTGGGGAAGATCCCCTGGAGAAGGGAATGGCTACCCATTCCAGTATTCTGACTTGGAGAATTCCATGGACAGAAGAGGCTGGTGGGCTACCGTCCATGGGGTTACTAAGAGCTGAACATGATTGAGTGACTAACACTTTCACGTTAAGGGCTTCCTTGGTGTTGGCTCAGATATTAAAGAATCCACCTGCAATGCATGAGACCCCGGTTTGATCCCTGGGTCAGGAAGATTCCCTGGGAAAGGGAATGGCTACCCACTCCAATATTCTTGCCTGAAGAATTCCATGGACAGGGGAGCCTGACAGGCTATAGTCCTAGGGGTTGCAGACACGACTGAGCGACTAACACTTTCACTTTCCACATTTTTCTCTTTCTCCTTCTCTGCCTCTCCCTCTTTCCCCCCCTTTCCCACTGTTCCCACACACCCCCATTCAGCTGCTTCTCTCTTGTTCATACTCTTTTCTTAGGCACATGCCCTTTGTTCTTGTCTGGATTTATAACACCTGGGAGAAGAGCCAACCATAGTTTTAATGTAACAAATGGCATTTAACTGTGAGGTCCCAAGTCCAAGAGCTGGAAAGTCCTCAAGTGTCAGGGTTATCAGAACTTTTGAGATTGATCATCTAATAAGGTCCTCTTCATTTCATGCCAAAGACAGGTCCAGTGACTTATATACCTGGCCCAAGGCTGCACAATGACCAGGCTCCAAATCTCCTATTTACCAGTTCAGTCCTTTTCTAAAAAAATAGCTTTTGAATATATTCAAGTGAAAACAAATAAGCCACCACTAGTTATAGACTTTTTTATGTGGACTCCTATGGTGCCGAGGAAGAAAAATAAAGTTGGAGGGGGGACAGTGTGAACACAGAAGAACACATGAGATGCCCTGGAAAATAATTTCCTAAAAAAATCTCAAAAAGATAACTTAGAAGTTGCCAATAAGAACTACAAACAAGTTCAGACAAGTTACTGTAGGGAGTGATACACTTAAGGGAGCAGAAGTGATACATTTGTCGACATTTGCAGAGAGGGAGGAGCTATAGACCTTATAATTGGAAAATATTTGGGAAAAAAGGAAGAAGTCGATCCTTTTCCTTGACTTTTCCTATGTGTGACAAAGCATACAACAGAACTGTTTTAATGCATAAATTTAAATCAGTATAATGTAATTTACTTGGATTAATATAAATTAAAACTCTTCAGGCTAGACCAGCTGTAATCATCTGCCCAAAGATCTCCATTTTATCATTATTTAGAGCTAACAAGACATTTATGATCTTTTTTTGGTTGTCTCTGGTGGAACATTGTTGGCAATAGTTTCCTGCCTTGAAATTCTCATGTGCATGGAAATCTAGTTAGGAGAACGAGTAAGTAAACAACTTCTCCTATGAGTATAATCTCTCCTTTGTGACATAAATTAGCTATCCATTCACATCTATGGAATAATTCCCGGTTTTGCAATTAAATAATTTGATATGCTCAAGCAAACATGCCAATCTCTTTCTAGACTAGGAGAATTCAGAGAGCTTTCTACTTAAACAGACTCTGCTTCTAAATAGATGTATCGTCTTCTCAAAATTGAATTAAAAAGAGCTGATTTGAACTGCAATCAGGTAGACAATTAAACAGCAAGGTAAGAGGCTTCTGACTGTGTATGTTCACAGTGTTCATTGAAAAATAAAATGTGATTTTTTAATCCTAATAGTAAATTGACCAGTGTACATGTATAATGATGTGAAATTTGCTCATTTCACATTTTAATCTCAAACTGACTGATACCTTTGAAATTAGCTTTCTCAGAGACTAGACAAAATTGGAGAAATCTGATCTCGTTTTGTGTTTTCTAGTATGTGTGTAGTCGAATGGAAAAATGAAGATGGTACTTTGAAACAGTTATTAAATTTTTCCTTGAGTTATGAGGCTTTGTTTTCTTAGGTCTGTTTAATAATCTGAAAATTTTTTGGAGTGATTTTTTTAAATACTAGGAAATATTCTCACTTTTTCAGCATAGCTGTGGTCTCTGAAATGTCACAGATGTTGGATTTTTATTTTCAAATTTTTTGATGGCAGTTTTTACATTTTACTTCATCTTCTAGTAATTTGGCATGTAAATATGTCTTCCATAGTAAATTTTAAGCTCTTCCAGGGCAGGGTCTGTATCTTGTTCTTTATTCCTGGGACCTTTCATTTGATTGGTGAAATGTTTATGAACTTAGTGAATGAAGATAAGATATTCATTGCTCTCTGACAGTGTACAGACATATGGCTAACTGTTGGCTAGGAAAGCTGGCTGGCCAGTTAAATTTACTATAGATTATATTGTTTAGATAGATTAGATTATATTGTTAGATTATATTATTTCTTTGAACAATAGATTATATCGTTAGATATAGATTATAGATTATAAGAATGAAGTGAAAATATGGATCTCTGCTCTAGACTTTTTCCCCCAGTGTGATTGAAAACATAATTCAATGTGATTAATTATGTTGAAAGTGGGTGAGAAATATGATGACATTTAGTTAAAGGAAATTCCAGATTTTGCCCTTGGTTCTTTGGACAAGTGACCTTTCAGTTTTTTTCTCAGATACTTAAATTCCAAGGGCTGAGTATTCTCCATGATAGAATGTCCAAGTCCTGAGGATCTGTTCTTACTCTTTCTCACTGAACTGTTTATTAATCTTTTCCAAGAGGAGGAATGAGAAAGATGATTGTGTTTTTGCTGTTATTTAAACCTTCCAATCGAAGAAGGCAATGGCAACCCACTCCAGTACTCTTGCCTGGAAAATCCCATGGACTGAGGAGCCTGGTAAGCTGCAGTCCATGGGGCCGCTAAGCGTTGGACACGACTGAATGACTTCCCTTTTACTTTTCACTTTGATGCATTGGAGAAAGAAATGGCAACCCACTCCAGTGTTCTTGCCTTGAGAATCCCAGGGATGGGGGAGCCGGGTGGGCTGCCATCTCTGGGGTTGCACAGAGTCGGACACGACTGAAGTGACTTAGCAGCAGCAGCAGCAAACCTTCCCATGTAACTATTTAGACTCTTTCTGTATTAATGAGAAAAACTATGTAGACACTTTTCCTGGGCTGTTGAAAATGGTAAGAAGAGTTCTTTATTATTGTTACTATGTATTTAATGATACTAGTTCCAATTTTATTTAGTGTTTGTGTAAATAGCATTAATTTTGCAGCAAGCATAGCAAGACATCACCCACACATCCTGGTTAGTAAAGCTTCTGTTATCAGTCATGCTATTGAACATGACTGAGCTGAGAGTGAGGTCAGTCCAGCTTCCCTCTCTTGGCTTTGTAGACAGTCCAGCAGGGCCATGGAATTAGGGTTTAAAGGAAACTCTTCTTTTGATTTTTCTGAATCTCTTCACACTGTTTAAACTCCTGTAAGTTTTCTCCACTGGGAGGAACAGCATGGTTCTGATATCTTTAACATCAACAGCCTATGGGTCAAATGCAGTCTTTAATCCTTCTGAGGGTAGGGAAACAAAGGCATGTCCTATGACTTCCTTTAATGCCCACAGTTATTGGGAGAGCTGGGCAGGCTATGTTTAGAACTTACATAGCTCCTACTATGCATCCCTTACAGTGTGAACTCTGTTGGAGCAACCTTGGGTTATGCTAGAGGTAGCAGAGAGACCTTTTCATATTGTTCATGGGGTTCTCAAGGCAAGGATACTGAAGTGATTTGCCATTCCCTTCTCCAGTGGACCATGTTTTGTCAGAATTAAAGAGCCTCTTGATGAAAGGAGAGTGAAAAATTTGGCTTAAAACTCAACATTCAGAAAACTAAGATCATGGTATCTGGTTCCATCACTTCATGGCAATTAGGTGGTGAAACAATGGAAATAGTGAGAGACTTTATTTTTTTTGGGCTCCCAAATCACTGCAGATGGTGATTGCAGCCATGAAATTGAAAGATACTTGCTCCTTGGAAGAAAAGTTATGACCAACCTAGACAGCATACTAAAAAGCAGAGACATTACTTTGCCAACAAAAGTCCATCTAGTCAAAGCTTTGGTTTTTCCAGTAGTCATGTATGGATGTGTGAGTTGGACTATAAAGAAAGCGAAAAGTGAAAGTGAAGTCACTCAGTCATGTCCGATTCTTTGCGACCCTGTGGACTGTAGCCTCCTAGGCTCCTCAGTCCATGGAATTTTCCAGACAAGAGTACTGGAGTGGGTTGCCATTTCCTTCTCCCGGGGATCTTCCCAACCCAGGGTTCGAACCTGGGTCTCCTGCGCTTCAGACAGACGCTTTACCATCTGAGCCACCAGAGAAGCCCTAAAGAAAGCTGAGTGCCAAAGAATTGATGCTTTTGAACCCTGGTGTTGGAGAAGACTCTTGAGAGTCCCTTGGACTGCAAGGAGATCCAAGTAGTCCATCCTAAAGGAAATCAGTCCTGAATATTCATTGGGAGGACTGATGCTGAAGCTGAAACTCCAATACTTTGGCCACCTGATGTGAAGAACTGACTCACTTGTAAAGGCCCTGATGCTGGGAAAGATTGAAGGTGGGAGGAGACGGACATCACAGAGGATAAGATGGCTGGATGGCATCACCAACTCAATGGACATGAGTTTGAGTAAGCTCCAGGCATTGGTGATGGGCATGGAAGCCTGGCGTGCTGCAGTCCGTGGGGTCACAAAGAGTCAGACACAACTGAGTGACTTCACTGAACTGAACTGAATTTAGCAGAGAGACCAAAGAGAGAAAGAGGCAAAAATATGTGCCTCCTGGATTTTTCATCTTATATGAGCATCTGAAGATCTTAGGAAACATCACAGGATGCTTGGAATGCCAGATGATTTACTGAGCTGTGGAGTGTCAGTTCACTCATTTATTCTAGAAACATGTGTTCAGCATTTACTGAATGCAGAGCACTAGTTTCAATACTTTAACAATTCTATGTTCCATTTTAAAATTTTTAATTGGAGGATAATTGCTTTAAGATATGATGTTAGTTTCTGCTGTACAACAGCGTGAATCAACTATAAGTATACATATATCCCCTCCCTCTTGGACCTCCCTCTCAAAACCCCCATCCCATCCTTCTAGGTCATCACAGAGTACCAAGCTGAGGTCCATGTGGTAAACAGCAACTTCCCACTAGACATCTATTTTCAAACATGGTAGTGTATATATGTCAGTGCTTCCAAATCCTATTCTTAACCTCATCCTTTATGTTGGAGAGCTTGTTTCTATAATCAACATTCACTTTTTCATTTATAGGTTGGAGCTAGTAATGGTCTGGTACCTTCACAAGAAACTTAGGGTTGATTACTGGGTGAACATCTTATTTCAATAAATCCATATAAAGACATAAGGACAGCATTTATATATTTGTGGTCAAGTCAGTGGTGTCTTATTTTCTCCAACATAAAAATAGATATCACCATTTATATGGCTAATTACCTTTATCCAGCTCAATTTGACCAGGTCAGTGAACCTTGTAATTTTGTATTGTGAAAGATACAGAAAGCATACTAATGCCATTAACATTTGGTTGAGTTGAATTTGTGATTCCCCCCAAATTTATTGTGGTATACAGTAAATTATAGATAGATTTTTCAGTCCCTAACTTTGTTTTCTCCTCTAACTTCTCTACAAAGAAATGATGCATATTAAAACTACCATTATAAATAACTCAATCTCTCTGCCCCGCTTTCCTCAAGTAAAATAAAAAACCCACATTCTTCATTTTGTTATGATTTCAGTTTGTCCAAAATAGGTTGGGGATAGGTTAATTAAATAGTTATATATTATGATTAACTTGGGATTAGAACTTAAATTGGAGCAAGACCACTTTTGAAATAATTAGAAAATGATAAAATGTATTCAAATGTTATCATCTGAATGTGAATCACAACATGAGAATCCCTTTCATAAATATGAGGCTGAATTTTAGGTTAAATCTCACCGATCATATCCTGATAGAGGTTTCTAAAAATAAGTCTCCAGCCAGCTTGTTTATGTTTCATTTGTCTCTCTTTCTCATGAAAGGTGACTTAATAAAATAATGATTATGTGAGCTTGTGATGGTTTATTTCCATTTAAACAGGAACTTGCTTTAGTTTCTTTTGTTATGATTAGGGAGAATAATGACTTCTTGCTTTTCAGCTCCATTTGTGAGGGATTTGTTTCCTTCAGAACACTTCCTGAAGCCTCCTTACTTGCCAGCTCATAATCTCAAAGGGTCTTTGCCCTTACCTTCTGCTTCTTTGAACCTGGGACATTTTACAAAAATCTACTAAGATTTTTCAGGTAATCTTTAAAAATGGGCTTCAGGGGGATTTCAGCAATCAAATTAATGATGTCTGTGTTAAAAATCTTTAAAATCATGTTTTCATGATCCACTGTGTGGGAGTGGGGAGGGGAGGGGAGGGCAGATAAGAACCAGAAAAACCTAAGTAGGATTACAAATTTTTTTTCCTACTTATTTACTCATGCCTATTCAGGCAATTTTATGTAGGCTTTTGGAAATTCTAGAAGCTTTTTCATTTCAGGCTTAATATATTGGGCTCATAAATAAATATCAGATACCTTTTGGAGGCATTATACGCTGAACATTATACAAAGTCTACTCTGAGTTGCGTCAGGAGCTTGAATTGTTTTCATTAAAATATCTGCTACGAAAGCACTGAGATTAGATGGGATGTTAGCTCTCTTTTCTCCCTTGCTATCAAATGTCAGAGACTTGTGTTGTTGGTAGGAACTGAGATTTCATTTCCCTTGGCCACGTTCTGATGCTGGCTCTACTTGCAGCATCCCTCCCGTTCCAGATTTGTATGCCCAAGGTAAGTCAGAAAAGAAATTTCAGGAGTGAAGCGTGGGTTTGTGGATGTAGTGTGGGGGAAACCAAGTGAGCATCTTCAGAATGAAACAGTGCATCTTTTTAGCTGAATGTGTGAGAAATGGGAAGCCCTTTACAACCTAAACATCCCACTGGTGTGATTATCAAGTATGTAGTGTTTATGGTCAAAATATGACCGAGGGTTTTTTTAAGCAAAGTGTTTTATGTTATATGTGGGGCAGGCATCTATGTGCCTGCCTTAAATTTATGAGCTAATAACATTCTGTTCCAAGAAATACTGTCAGGTCTTATAACACCACGGGTTTGTTCTGAGTTACTCTGGTAAATGGATGGTTTTGCTTTTAAATAATCACTCCTGGAATTTTCAAATATAAAGCAGCTCACATAACATTTAGTTTATGAGGACGATGCCTTTTTCATCAATGCAAACTGTCCAGATTGAATAATAATTGCATTTTCTCTTAACATAATTTATTATTTTCTGCTATGTGGAATGACTATAAATGTCAACAAAATAGGTTCAAGTAAGTTTTAGGAGTGAGATTACAAGCAAATGATAATAAGTACAATTATGAGATAAATCAACTGAGATAATTGAGCCAGAATAAACTATAAATAAAATGAATTTTAAAAAGTATGAGGAGCCAAAGAACCATTGATAGTAAAACAGATATTCTCCTAGATTACCACTCTAAGGTAGTAGTAATAATAATTCTGCTGAAACTGATAAGGACTGGTGGGAGTAACTGCTCACTGCTGCTTAAAGAACTGGACCCTGTAACTTGGTGTCCTCACTGTGTATACACCTCTCCCCCTGCTAATGCACCCTGGTCTTAAATAAAACCGAGTGGCAAATATTTAGAGTGAGTTTTTCGTGTCTTTGGGATTTTTGCCTTTCCCGCCATTGGTAAATAGCATATTTCCTCCACCAATCTCTGACCTTTGAGATAACTTCCTTTGTTAAACATCCACTCATTTATGTGAGTGTTAGTTTTCTTTCTTTCTTTTTCCCCCCGTTTCAAAAGCTACTCCTTTTTTCTGCCTCACATTCAGCTGCTTTCAGTACTAAATAAGGTCCTCTGAGGAACCTGTTGTCTATATATTTGATAGGAAGGGAGTCAGAAGCAAAGGAATTAGCAACCATGAAGATAAGTTTGCACATGTGAACTGAAGAGAAACATGTTTTTTATTCCATTGCAAATTAGGCTTATATATTACTAGTTGTAACTTTCATGCTAGCATATTATCAAAATGAAGTATAGGTTGGTTGAGATGCTGTTCTAAAGTGTATGATATGGTTTTAATACGTGGTGAAACTGATCTATACGATATTTGTAAATTTTCAGAGGCCCCATGTGGACCTTTTGAAGTAAAAACATATTGGAAATGGATGAAAACATGATACTTGCCCTGATCCATACAAGCTGGGATATTTAGAAATCAGCATGTATTCATGAGCCAGAGGTCACAGGATGGTATTTAAACACTCTTGTGTAAGTTACACCAGGACCATCACCGCAGAGCCGTCAGCCCATCAGTCTAGGGCAACGCTTTCCAGCGTGTGTCAATCAGCACCACTACTAGAGAAGCCACCGAGGCCTCCAGGGAATGCAGCAGCACCCCCAATCCTCTTTTTCTGTCCCTTCATAGCTTCCATGTCCAACTGCATGTAGTCTTCCTCTCTGCATTCTTGCTTTTGAAATTTCTGGGGCAAAATTTGGCAGGGAGAAGGGAAGGATTAGAATGAAGAGACCAGTATGAGGAGACATAACATAAGGTCCAGTTATGCTACACCAGCGGAATTACAGCAGACCAGTGAAGGAATTCTAGAAACCTGAATTCTGTTACTGACATGTTAACTGTGAGGCAAGGCTGTCATTGGCTTAAGATTGTGTTTTGTTTCTATTGTTATTTCTATCATGACTGCTGCTGCTATTAGCTACCATCTACTGTTTCAATGTACTTCAAATTAATATCTCAACCAACCTGTATTCTCTTGTTTATGGATGGTAGCACGGAGTGGTAACAGGGGTGTGCTAGGCCTCTATGTGATAATACAGTTTTATAACCTGTTTTTGTTTTTATTTTTCCTCTTTAACAAACTGGTGTGCACATCAGTTTGCTCCTCTAAATATTTTTCTTTTCTTCTTTTTTTTTTAGCAAAGAAATTCAGTTTATTTTTTGAAATTTATTTATTTTAATTGGAGGGTAATTACTTTACAATTGTGTAGTGGTTTTTGCCATACTTTTTTAATAGTTAGTTTTATAGTTAGTTAGATGGCATTCACCTATCCAATCAAATTTAAATTATTTGCTACAGTAAAAATTGGTATGTATTTCCTTGTAGTTAAAACAAAATATTTTCTTAGGATATATTTCTAGATGTAGAGCTGGTAGACTAGTCTATTTGCTTATAAAGGTTTGATTTTTTTTGTCAAATTGCCATCCAGAAGGTTTTTTTCCCCTTCTATTTATTTTCCTACCAGTGGTGCATGAGAAGGCATATTTTCCAGTATCTTAAACAGTATTGTTTTTAAATAAAAACCTTGCCAATCTGATATGAGGGAAATGGTACTTCACTGTGGTTTTATTGCATTTCTTAAAATACTAATGAAGTTAGACATTTTTTCCTTTATAAATTGCCCATTAGTATCTTTGCTTTTCTTTCTTTTGGGATGCTTATTCTTCAATTAATTTTATTGAAATTCTTTATATAGCACAAATAATATTCTATAATGTAAACATTTCCCCCATTTTATTAGTCATCTTTTAACTTTTTTCCCTTGGTAAGTTTGTACATGAGAAAATTTTGTGCATGTAGTTGAATCTTTGCCTGTTTTCCTTTTAAAGTTTCTGCCTTTGTGTTTAGAAAGGACTTTCTGTTGTGTTTAGAAAGGACTTTCTATTGTGTTTAGAAAAGACTTCCCCACCTCAGGATTATATACACTTTTCTTACATTTTCTTACAGTACTTTTTTGGTTTCTTTATTTCATATTTAGATCATGATCCATCTGGAATTTATTTGGTTGTATAGCAATGTGGGAATTTAAGTTTATATCTTTTCCAGATGATTTTCCACTTGTCCTGACAATGATTTACTGAATAATCTATCCTTTTCAAGTTTTACCTTGGGAAAAAAAAAACCAAAATTCTGTTTTTAGATTTTCTATATTTTTCATTGATTTCTCTACCTCTTATTTGGTCATCATATTATCTTGACTGCTGTAATGCATTCAAATATTTGATAGCTTGAACCACTCAACTTTCCAAAAATTTCTTGGCTATTTCTCTTATCATCTCCTAACCAGATGGTTGCCATTGTGTCTTATTGCATCTCCACCATTTATCTCATTTGCTTATAATCTGTTCACAAGAGAACTGGCTATTGCTCTGAAACATAAATTGGATAATATCACTCTCCTGATTGTTGTATATGTGCTGTGCTGTGCTAAGTTACCTCAGTCATGTTTGACTCTTTGCGACCCTATGGACTGTAGCCCACCAGGCTTCTCTGTCCATGGGATTCTCCAAGCAAGTGTACTGGAGTGGGTTGCCGTTTCCTTCTCCAGGCGATCTTTCTGACCCAGGGATTGAATCTGTGTCTCTTATGTCTCCTGCATCGACAGATGGATTCTTTACCATTAGTACCACCTGGGAAGCCCATCGTTATATATACTTCCAACCATTAAAAACAAACAAACGAACTGAAAATGGGTACATTGCCTATACCAGGATTTTAAGCCTAAATTCTAAGCTGTTTCTGGGCTTCAGAGTGTTTGTGGACACTGTATACATTATTTTGGTGAATGTGCTTTTTGTCCCTCTTTTTCTGGAGAATATAGTTCATGGTTTCACTAGATTTTAAAGATTTATGACCCCAAAGCATTGAAAACCACTGGGCTCCATAAAGGAGCTCAGATTCCTCAAAATGGCCCTTCAGGAGCAGGCTCTCCATGGGTGGACTTTGCTTACCTTCCTTACCTGCCTCCTACATCCTTCCAGCTCCCTTCTCATCCTGAACTACTTGCAATTTACTAAACAGTCTGCTGATTCACGCCTCAGTGCCTTTGAACATGCCATTCCTTCTGCCAAAGTGCTCTCCCCACGCACGTCGTCCGTGTGGAAAATTGCTGTTTGTCCTGCAAGAAATGATCAAAGGATCTTCTGCTCTGTGAAACCTTCCCTGATCTCCTTGGGCAGAGCTGATAACCCTCTCTCTCTGTTTTTTTAAAACCATTGTACTTAGTCTGTATTTTATTATTGCTCTTGTGTTACTAGTGGATTCTTGAGTAAAAGTCAGAGAAATTTTGGGTGCAAAGCAGTGGGAAAGTGAACGAAAAGAAAGAGAATAATTAGGGACCCCTGGCATCTCATATGTAGGTAATGGAGGAAGGGAGTGGAGATTTATTTTGAAACTAGAGTAGACAAGATTTCTTTCTGCTTTTATTTATTTAGTTTAAGGTTGACATGTTTTGTTCTTATTTTATGAGGTTATGAAGACAGCAGTAGGAGTGGTGATGGAGCTACAAGTAGAGACACCCAATTGCTAGAGGTAACCCCCTCCTTCCCGCACCCAGACTAGAGTCAGAGGCACAGTCTCTTAAATCCACCTGTGCCCGTACAGGCAGGAAGCAGGGTGAGTCTGGAGCAGGGGCTGTGTATGAGCAGAATAACTTGTAAGATCCTTGGGTCGCTTTGAAATAAGGCATTCAGTGGGGGATAATATGAAGTATTTCTTGGCTTGTCTGGGATATGTAGTCATTCTGAATCACTTTTTAATGTTCCAACAAATTCCATGTCTCCAGTTGCTGGTTTCTTGCTTCTTGTCCTTTTGGCTAAGATCAAATGTAGTATCTGTTCTATATCAGTTTAACAGGTTTTGTTGATGAACTGTTGTAGGGGGAGAGAAAGAACAATCTGGTATGACCTCTAGGTTTCTGACTCAAACAGCTGAGTGAATGGTGTGGGCATCATTTTTCACATTTAGCTGGTGGGCTTCATAAGATTTCATGATCAATCCCTATATCCTTAGATACCACTTTTCCTGACTCACTGCAAAAGTCTGATGCCATTGCGGGTAGGATGACTAGTTCCTTACAAGAGGCCCAGGAAGAAGCCTTCATGGACATATATCTTGGGATGGATCTGGAATGAATAAAACACACTATATTTAAAATTATTGGAAATGAAGTTGAGTTCATGTCCACCATCTGCAGTTGATTTGTGTTAGTTTTCTGAGATGCCTCTGGCTGTGCTGTGAGCGTACTCAGTCATGCCCTGACTCTTTGTGACTCCATGGACTGTAGCCTGTCAGGTTTCTCTGTCCATGGGATTTCTCAGGCAAGAATACTGGAGTGGGTTGCCATTTCCTACTCCAGGGGATCTTTCTGACCCAGGGATGAAACCCGTGTCCCCTGCGTCTTCTGCACTGGCGTGCGAATTCTTTATCACTGCATCACCAGATAGTTTCACAGTTATAAAAGATTTGCTACTTGAGTCAAAACAGTGTTCCCTAGTTAAATCTGAAAATTCAAAAACATGTTTGGCAGTTGCCAGCTCTGAGCTTCTGGAGAGGTGGAATATATTAGGCTACCTTATTATTTTTTTAAGACCGTATGGTGTTCTTTTGCTTATATGTTTTATCATACAGCTAGTTCCCTCCTAGTGGACATTTAGGTTTTTTAAGATGTTTCCCTGTTTCTAACAGTGCACACATGTGCAAGTATATCTGCAGGACAAAGTCTTAAGAATAGAATTATTAGATGAAAGCAATTTTTTGCCGTAAAAGTTGCACCAATCTCCCTTTATAACAGTGTCCAGTGTTACTGGTTCTCCTATCTGCACCACCCGCCTCCTGCCCCATCCCCCCGCCCCCTGCCCAACAACACTGAGTGCTAATCTGATAGGAAAAATATACTGCCTCATGGCTATTTTAGTTGTTTTATCATGAATACAATCAAGCATCTTTCCTGACATGTCATTTCCCTTTTTGCACCATTACCTACTTTTGAACCCCTGAAACTATGAGAAAGTGGTGATTATCAAAAGGAAGATTTTCCTGTTTTNCTGATAGGAAAAATATACTGCCTCATGGCTATTTTAGTTGTTTTATCATGAATACAATCAAGCATCTTTCCTGACATGTCATTTCCCTTTTTGCACCATTACCTACTTTTGAACCCCTGAAACTATGAGAAAGTGGTGATTATCAAAAGGAAGATTTTCCTGTTTTTCCTAACATCTCTCTGGGAACTGACTAGAATTCTCAATTTTCAGTCTTGTGAAGGCCAACTCAGGTTACTCAGGTAGTGGTCCCTATTCCTTCCACCTACATATTTGTTGAATGCACACTCTATGTCAGATTCTATCCTAGGCACTGAGGGAGGTACAGTCAATGAACAAAATAGGCATGAAATCTTGCCCTTATGGAGCTTGCATTCTTAAGGGGACAGCATACTATAAATAAAGCTATGGTTCTTCCAGTGGTCATGTATGGATGTGAGAGTTGGACTATAAAGAAAGCTGAGTGCCGAAGAATTGATGCTTNGAAAGCTTTTGACCTCTGTCATCACTAGCACAGTTACCAGGTCACTCAAACATCTTTTGCAAACTTCCACTTTTAAAGGAAAATACAGTGAGGTTAGCATTTGGTGAGTGTCCACTATGTACCAGGCTATGCAGGCGGTACTCTCACTTTTATTGTTTTGTGTGAGCCTCACAACAATTCTGTTGGGTTAAGTCTTTTCCTCATGAGAAAACAGAGGAGAAGATAGGTGTCATACAAATCTAAGTATAGAATCTTCATTCAAACTAAGCTGTTGAAACCAAAGCCATCCCTCGGCCATGCTGCCAGACACTTCTGGCCTTTGAGCCATGCAGCTGCTTGAGTTGGGCCAATCTGCCAACTTCCTCCACAGGGGGACAAACATCTGGTCCACCTTCAGCAGTCAGCCTCTAACACAGCACAGTGGGCTTTATCTAGATTATCTCTAGATGCACTGATTTCATTGTTCATTTTATAAGAGAAAAGACACGAGCAATAAACAAGTGGCTTGGAGGTTTAAGCTGGCCACACAGCTTCTTCCAGTAAAATGAAAAAAATTTTTTAACATTTCCCCCCAGATCCCAACCTCCGTAACTGAATCCTGGAGGCTCACCTAAAGCCCACAGCATGTTAACAAACACATTCAGAGATGAGAGGTGTTTCCATGGCAGGGGACGTAGGAAGGACTGTACTTACACTTATATCGAGGCTACAAAGGCTAACCGCATCTTCATCCTGGGTGCTCTGCTTCCGTTTCCGCTGTGAAACAAATAATAAAACAAAGTTCAAATGTAAACAATGATTATGACTTCGATTAAGGAAAGGAAAAAATGCAATCAAATAGCACATGTAATCCTTTACATTTCTACCATGTTATGCAAAACCTTAGACCAAGTTCTAAGAAAGCCTAAGAAATTACAGGAAATGATTAAGCTCTGGGATAACTGGTTCGCGTTATTGTTCTTATTCAAGCTGCTACAGTTTGTTTCTCTTTATAGTTTCTTTTTTTCTAAATGTCTCTGTATAGCAAGACTTAGAAATTTAGACGCAGAGTTGAGATTTTTATTAACGTGGAAGAAGACATTAGACTGGAAATAGTCTAATTCACTTAAAGATATTCCGTTTTTAGCCCTGCTTTGTACTGGTGTAAGTTAAATTTGTTCTAAACTTCATCCAGGGTGCTGATGTCACCACAGAATCAGAACGTTGGAAAGAACCTTAGACATCTTCTCCAACCTTCCCATTTTAGAGCCATAAACACCAAGACTCGGAAGAGTCACTATTGGAACTGAAGAAAGCTATATTTGAAATGAACTTGCTTCTGCTGCTGCTAAGTCGCTTTAGTCATGTCCGACTCTGTGCGACCCCATAGATGGCAGCCCACCAGGCTCCCCCGTCCCTGGGGTTCTCCAGGCAAGAATACTGGAGTGGGTTGCCATTTCCTTCTCCATGAAATGAACTTATGACCATGGAAGTCTATGGAGTTGGAAAAAATGTATTATCCTCTGTATAAAAAGAAAAGAAACTCCATTCACAAACACAATCAAGCTCTTCAGAGACACATTTACTTCTCTTCTGCATCTCTAGCTTAACCAATCAGGTAAGTATTTCTCGAGTCTCTAATTTGTGACTTGCTAAGTCCCCTACTTGGCAGAAAGCTGCCAGCAGACCAGAATCCCTAGTATGAGGTTACAGTGGAGTGGTATGAGAGACAGTTGGAGTCTTCAGCCCTCAAAGAAGTCCATCACCTCCTGCCCTTTCTCCTCTATTAGATGATGAGTGTGAACACAGGCAGATCTTGGAAAGCACCCAGTCCTTATCTGTCCTTGACTGTCTCACTAAACTCTTCTATTATTTCTTTAGCTCAACAAAGATTTGTTGAGCACCTATTATGCACCAGGTCCTGTGTTTGCTCCCAGGAACACCGAGATTGGCAACTTCCCTAGTTAAGGAACTCACATTAACTCACATAATTGTCATGTTCCTGTAAGAGACACAGACTCTGGTGTGATTATACTGCAGTAAGATCCAATTATCCTAGGGAAAGTCACTTCACTTGCCTGAGTCACCCTTTCTCAACTCTAAGGTGGAGGTGGTAACATAAGCTTTTATTCTCCAAGAGGGAGAAGTAAATACAGTGATATGTGTTAGCAAGAAGCAGAGTGCCTGGTGCACAGTAAGTGCTCAGCCTGTGGGCTGGAGGGCCCTGGAGCACAGTAAGGGATTAATTAGCTTGGCCTTGGTGGGGTCTGGGGTTGTCTTCTCAGAGGAGGAAGCATTTGAACAGGTCTGATGGATGAATTAAGAGTTTGCCAGACACAGATGGGGAGGAGACTGGGGCCTCTTTTCCATCACCAGCTACCTAGATGTTTCAAATCCTAAAGGTTAACATGATTCCATACAGAGTATGGAGTGCTAGATCCCATAAGTCATTCCACTTGAGCAGTGAAAGAATTAAGAGATCCAATGCTAGGAGCCAGGATCCTCAATCAGCCATTCTGAGATAATATCCAAGAATCTTCACTAACAAGTTCACTGTGTGATTGGTGATTGTCAGGGAGTCAAATACTCCACTCATGGGCTTTGGGGGAGTCCCAAGAGGACACTGAGAGCTGCTTGTCATTTTGGGGGGGGGGGCTGCTTCATGTTCGTGTAGGGACATGACCCATACTGATTCATCATTCAGTTACAATTAAAAGCGGCACTGTGGTGCCACTGAAGCCAATTCATTGGCCTGTATTTATATGGTGACTTTGGAGGTGAGTATGGCAAGGCATAGTTCCCATTCTACAGGTCAATAAATTGAAGTTAGGAGAGATAAACAAATGGCTCCCAAGTTACACGGCTATGGTATAACACCCTGAATCCAAAATTCAAATTCCTAGAGCAAAACTTTTCACAAACACACGCACGCACACACCCCATTTAAGGCACACTTGGCAAACAGGTTATGACTCATTTGCCATTTGGCATGCCTGGCAGCGTCTGCCTTGAGTGCTGTATTGAGAAGGATTTCACAGCACAGCATGTGAGGGAAGGCCGCAATCAATCAGTAACGTGTGCTGGGGTAAAAGAGTGGGGATATCTGCACTGGTGCCCTGCCACCCAGGACAACCTATGCCATTTCCCGAGCCTGGCTTCTCTTGCCTTGGGAGGCTACAGAACTAGACCTGCGATCTTGGGAAATCCCATGAGAGGGAGGAGGTGCTGGGGTGTTATCTGTAAAGTGGCCATTAACCACCAGGTCAGGCTGTCCTGAGGATTACAGGAGATATGTATACAGCACCTGGAACGACGGCTGGCGCATGGTAACGGCACAATTAAGTGGTGGCTCCCAGTACTACCCAAACTGCAAGCCACAGAGATGTATGCCGCTATCTGGTGGTGTTAGATTACGGAATTCCATGATGCTGCAGTTCCATTTTGAGGGCTCAATGATTTTGTCAACATGACACATTTACGGTGGCCTGTTACCCCCCAGATCTCACCCTAGTGAAGGAGAGAGGACACTACCAGAAACAAAACAGGGTTTTCTCTCATGGGCATGCAGCCCTCTCCAGACCAACTCAGTATACCACCCAGGGCTGGAACACAGCCTCCTAAGCATCACTAACCCCAGACGCTTCTATGCATACCAAGAGCCAAATGCAGAAGACAAAAGTCCTCTGCTAAGTCACTTCAGTTGTGTCCGGCTCTGTGCAACCCCACAGACAGCAGCCCACCAGGCTCCCCTGTCCCTGGGATTCTCCAGGCAAGAACACTGGAGTGGGTTGCCATTTCCTTCTCCAATGGATGAAAGTGAAAAGTGAAAGGTAAGTCACTCAGTTGTGTCCGACTCTTTGCGACCCCATGGACTGCAGCCTACCAGGCTCCACCGTCCATGGGATTTTCCAGGCAAGAGTACTGGAGTGGGGTGACATCATCTTCTCCGCAAAAGTCCTCTAGTGGCCTTTAAAGTAAGCCATAGCCGGTTAACCTGGGATAGAAAGATTTCCTTAAGAAACCCACCCATTTTACAAAGTAAACTGCATGGATTATCAAAGTGGGTTTTCTTTTCAATTTCCATTGCATAGGGTGTTAACCGACCACGGTCAGTAACAGAGAAGGAGTCTGCAATTTTAACTTCGGGCCCAAAGCAAACACTTCACAGGGCCACTAGGTTGTGCGCTCATTCGCTGTTCACTGAGCACTTCCAATGTGCGAGGCCCTGCTCTGGGTGCTAGGATCCAGCAGGGAACGAGCCAGGCATGCTCCCTTCCCACTAACTGGGAATAAAAAGAAAACAAAAAATATTTTAGACTGTGATCTCTGCTGTGAATGATTCAGACAAGCTGTAGAGACAGAGACCAGCAGGAGAGACTCACTTCAGAGAGATACTTTAATTTTCTGTTTTCGGGTTGACTTTCTCATAAGATGCAAGCACACAGTGGCAGGATTTAGTCTGTCATGATCACATTCTTAGAACAGGCTACAGTACCCAGTACCTAGCCAACTCCCCCAGAAGATTATTTCTTCATTTGTTCATACTTCTGACCCTGCTCCCTTTGAGAAGCTTGTCTTCTTCACTATTATCCAACTTCAGGGAAGGAGGGCACGGTGGAGGGGAACAAACGGGTACCCATTCCACCAGCCCAGCACCACCCTTCCGTGCGCATCAGAAGTCATGGAGAGATGACCTGGGGCAGCTCCGAGGGAGGAGGAACTCTGTATGTCAAACACCTGCATTTACATACTTGGTCTCATGGGTTCTCAGCCTATTAGAAGAGCCAGAGACCCACCCTGTTATTCTTGTCACAGTCACTGAGGAGAATGCACAGTCCAACTGTGCTGTAGTCTGGGCTCTCTGATTTGAGTGCATAACTTAAAACCTCAGCGTCCTGTGCTGAGCAGCAGGTCAATGAATAATCTCTTAATGAGTGACTAAAAAAAGAATAAATAAAGGAGGCCCGTGTTCTTGGGGCGACACCCTTCCCTTCCGCTAACCACCTGGCTGCCAAAATTAAATCAAAACCTCAAAAGCAAAGATCACTGAAGGCTAAAATTCTTCAACCTCAAATTTCCTTGGGGACTCAAAACATGCAAGTTCAAGCTACGATTTTTGCTTTTCAAATAAGAGACTCTTTTTCTTAACCAGCAGGGGCATTTATTTTCCTTAAATTATACAGATAAGTTAAAAAAAAAATTACAACTGTTCAGACGTTGGTCCAAGTGGAACACTGGTGATTTTCACTCTTCATGTGAGAAGAAATGTCAGTTCTGTTCAAGGGTGAGGCACACTCATGACTAGGCAGCAAGCATGCACTTCCCCGAGCAACACCATGAGCACCCAGCCTCTGTGCTTCAGGAGCAACGAATCCAGGATTGATAACAGCCCGACTGGAATGAAACGGCTGGCTGAATCCAACCATAAGTGACCTGATTTGGCATCTGAACCCTTTTTCTGAACACCTATCTGAGTCAGGGAGGAAAAGCAAGTTAGGGAAGGGAATGTACGGGAACAAAGGGCTAGAGTATACTGTCTGATTCCTTAACCCTGCGGGCTACATATTTCATGGAGATGCTTTCTAGAGGTGCTCGGGTGCTGGAAAAACCTCATGCTTCTTGGCTCAAAAACCGACCAGGAGGCTTTCTGTTAATCTGCAACAGGGCAAAGTCTTCTGTACATGTGGATCTGAGTTCTGATGGAAATACAGGTCTCTCTGGACAGATGGGGCGGACTCTGAGACTCATTCCTGGTGACACCATCCACTTTCACAGCACATCACTGTTCTCCAGGCCTCTCTGTGGCCACCTCCTCTTAGGCTTGGCCACCTTCTGACAGCACAAGGCAGACACATAAATCTCATCAGTAAATGGTCTGGGAACAAGTGTTTTTCTGTGGTTCCGGGTAAGGCTCTCTGCCAAGAGCAGTGACCCTACCTGTCCTCAGCTGATGGATTTGCAGAAGAGCTGGTCCCAGGTCTACGCCTGTCTGATTCTTATTAGGCTCAACTTACAGTCTCTCTAGACCTAAATCTTGGGATCCTTTGAGGCTTTGAGCCTTGGAAGCAGAGGAGAATCACCATCAGATATACAGTGTGGGTGGAGAGAAGTGGGTGCAGGAACTGGGTGTCTGCTATGAGCCACGCACTGTGCTCACCATTTAAAGAACTGTTCCTTTCCAGCTTCTCCTCAGCCCAGCCTCAGTGAGCATGGTGGTGCTCATTTTCCAGAGAACACTGAAGCGTGGGAAGGCTTCAGGGATTTGTTCAAGGTCACAAACTAGCAAATACTGGAGAGGGGAGTTTTCTCTATACCAGCTGCTGTTGCTGCTAAGTCACTTCAGTCGTGTCGAAGTCTGTGCAACCCCATAGACGGCAGCCCACCAGGCTCCCCCGTCCCTGGGATTCTCCAGGCAAGAACACTGGAGTGGGTTGCCATTTCCTTCTCCAATGCATGAAAGTGAAAAGTGAAAGTGAAGTCGCTCAGTCGTGTCTGACCCTCAGCGACCTCATGGACTGCAGCCTACCAGGCTCCTCCATTCATGAGATTTTCCAGGCAAGAGTACTGGAGTGGGATTGCCATTGCTGGTTCCCAAACCACTGATCCTTTCACCATCCAGTGCTACTTTTCTTTTCATATTGTTTAAAAACAAAGTGTGATTTATTTAAATTAGTATAAAAAGTGTGAAGGGAAGTGTCAAAGTCTTAGTCACTCAGTCATGTCCAACTCTGCAACCCCAGGAGCCTGGCAGGCTCCTCTGTCATTGGATTTCTCAGGCAAGAATACTGCAGTGGGTTGCCATTCCCTTCTCCACGAGATCTTTCCAATCCAGGGATAGAATCCGGGTCTCCTGCATTGCGAGCAGATTCTTTACCACCTGAGCCATCAGAGAAGCACATAAAGTAAATTTACATTTAAAACAATATGTGCCATAGAACAATAGAAAAAGGCTCATAAGACATTTACCTACATACCTCAAGGAAACAAAGAGAATAAATGAGACAGACTGAGTTCAGGATCCCTCACCTCTCCTTGCTGTGATCATATCACAGCAACTGATGTGTATCACAGATACTGATGTTCTCTATCACTTCAGTCACACGACAAATATTTATAGAGGATGAACTATGGGCCAGGCAGGTTCCAGGTGTGTGAGATATGAAAGTGTCTTTGATATATTTCCGTAAACTTTGATTTCTTCATCATAGGCTTATTTGAAGGATTAAAGCAGATAAAATATTTACAACAGGGCCAGGCATACGGCAAGAGATTGGAAAGTGATGATTGTTATTGCTTCTGTGGTTGCTATCATAATCACTATTACTATCACTATTACTATTGTCACTGCTGCTTTGTTGTCACTGGATGTTGAGAGGCAGGCAAAGAAGATGTTGGTATTAGAGATGGTGGAGGAGGCAGTCCTGCAGGATGATGAATAAGAGACCTGGGATGCAGCCTGACCCTCCTCTATGTACCCACATCACATAGGGCTATAAATGGATGCTCTCTGGATACCTTCAGTCACGTCTGCAGTGCGTGGTTCCCACTTCTGTCACAGAGGCAGGGCAAGTGCAAGGCCTGACTTAATTTTAAACGACTGAGATTGAATTGATTAGTGTTGGAACAGCCCTGTGATTTAATCACAGGGCTTTTCTATTTAATAACCAAGTGACCAGAGTAGCAGAAATGCACTGGTGGAGAGAGCACAGCTCCTGACTTGACAGCGAATGGCCCCTGATTAGTCATTTGTAATTATTAAATTCAAACCAGATCTCAAACCTTCCTGATTTATCTCTTTGCTGGCAAACAGTTTTGGTGGTTTCAGAGGCTTTGATGAGGCCTTTCATCTGCGCCTTCTTTAGGGAGAGATTAGAAAAGGATTTTATGTTCTTGTACTTGTCCTTAGCTGGAACTTGACTCACTAAACTCACATTTGAGCAGGAGAGGATCCACATCTCATTTCTCCTCTGTCTCAGCTCCAGGGCTGAGCAAAAAACAACTGAGAGGGAACCCCGGCTCCATATTTAATACCTTATTTTAAAAAACATCCTCCCTTCTCCAGCATCCAGGAACCATGATCTTTTTTTTCCCTAGACTTTTTAATGTGCTCACGGGGTAGAAAAACCTGGAAATCATGGTGCACCCTGAGCCGCTGGTAAATAAATCTTAACTAACTGGTGGCTCAGTGGTAAAGAATCTACCTGCCGTGCAGGAGCTGGAGAAAATGTGGGTTCAATCCCTGGGTCAGGAAGATCCCCTAGAGAAGGAAATGGCAACCCACTCCAGTTTTCTTTCCCAGAGAATCCCATGGACAGAGGAGCCTGGCAGAGTGCAGTCCGTAGCATGGCAAAGAGTTGGATACAACTGAGCACAACACAATATGTAGTTTTGTGCTCAGATGCCATTAACTGTGGGCTCTAAAGTTAGACTTGGTAGGTTCATGTCCTTGTCATGCCGCGTGGTATAGAATCTTAAGCACATAATTTCTCCTCTCTGAACCTCAGTTTCCTTGTCTATAAAATAACTAAGGATATCATGAGAGTCAAATAGATCAGTGTGAGTAAAGGGCTCACCACAATGCCTGTCACACAGCAACTTCTCAGCATTGGTTATCACCAGCAGTAGCAGCAGGAATGGCACCGGGGTAGGGGTGGGGGAAACATGGATAAAATCCCACTCATGTACAAGAGTGTATCCACTGGCTTGATTTTGGCAAAGCAAAAAAAGCCCCAAAGATTGATTTTGGCCCCAGAACACCTGGCCTTTAGCTTGCTGGGAAGCAGAGATAAGGTCACACTAGCCAAGGAAAGGTCTTCCTCTCCCATGGGAAGGAAAAGATGTTCAACCAGGCAGATGAGAGGTCAGGGGTCACCACCAGGTGTCACAACCTGCCAGGGTCACCATCAGCCCTGACAATCGAGAGCGGCCAGTTTCATGATCATCCCATGAATATTTACAGACCACTTTTTTTCTCCAAACATTCAAGGCCAAAGGAGCAGGAGAGAAGACAGAAAACTGGTCTGTCCAGGGCAGAGCACTGGCAAGTATATTTTCCAGATAGACTGCTCCAGACAAACTCCATTATGCGCACCCATCTGAGGTGGGAAAGGGAAAGTGAAAGTGAAGTCGTGTCCGACTCTTTGTGACCCCATGGACTGTAGCCTACCAAGCTCCTCCGTCCATGGGATTCTCCAGGCAAGAGTACTGGAGTGGGCTGCCATTTCCTTCTCCAGGAGATCTTCCCAACCCAGGGATTGAACCCAGGTCTCCCGCATTGCAGGCAGATGCTTTACCATCTGAGCCACCAGGGAAGTTTCCTTGAGGTGGGAAAGGAGGCTTATATTCATAAAGGTTGCCAACGATGGAATTTGACAAGAAGCACAGAACCTAATTAAACAGGGCACTTTCCCCCTAAGCCTTCTAACGACCACTGTAATTGTTTTTTATCGTTTCCTTCTGCCCTCAGGGGCACTGAAGTAGCTTAGTCTCAATCTGTGGTTCATTATACACTTATCATCGGTGCCTCCCGGGTCCTCAGTTATTTGCTAATTCAATTATTTTTACCAGCATAAAGAACTCTTTATTATTCCCACACAGAACTGTCTGAAGCCCTTATCAACAAAAATAGAAACCCATATAGCTTAGGGAATGTCCCAATAATTGCTTAATTTCTAGAGAATTACTCCACATACCCAAGGAACTCAGATGGTCCAACTGCACGATTCAGACTCAAATGTGCTTATTGCCCGTGATAATATTGGGAATCTGATTTTACAAGAAGAGTTCTCACTTCTTCACTTGGGACTCCTGCCTTTTCCTATCAGGACAGACCTCAGTACTGTTAATGCCTTTGCAGCCACAGCACCCCATGCATTCCTGAGTAGTGCCCCCAAATACTAGCAGCCAGGTGTTTATCTATAGGAAGAGTAATTTCCCTTCAACTACCACTAGTCCTGGGGACAACTTGGCACACACAGCAGAGATGGAACACGCTAGAAAAATGGGTTGCACCTGCTTAGCCACTGTGTATATCCTGACAACTCATCATAGCATTCCTTTAAATAAAGAAAAATTTCCCTAGTAGAACTATTTGGTGTTATCTAACCAGATTAGAACTCACAATCTGCATTGCTTTATGGCATGTTCTGGATGCTTCAAGTAGCCCCTTCCTCCCCTCCCTGTTTCCACTTGCTGGGTTTAAAACAAAGATCTGTTAAGAATTCACTGCATGCTGGGTGCTTTCCATATATTATATCTGATCCTCACAGCTTGGACAAAGAAGTTATTACACACGAGGAAAAGTGTTCAGTCACTCAGTCACGTCTGACTCTGCAACCCCATGGACTGTAGCCTGCCAGGCCCTTTTGCCCATGGAATTCTCCAGGCAAGAATACTAGAGTGGGTAGCCATTCCCTTCTCCAGGGGAACTTTCTGACTCAAGGATCGAACCTGGGTCTCCTGCACTACAAGCAGATTTTTCACCGTCTGAGCCACCAGGAAAAGGAAACTGAGGCTTAAAGAGTTTAAACGACAGGATTAAACTGCTCTAAGAGTGCTGGGACAAAGCCAGGATTTGATATCATATCCAGCTAGTAGCTGATACTGTTGGCCCACCTTCCCTGGGCAATCACCATTCCCTGGCACGCCTCAGCTTTCTACAGGCCAGAAATGTTTGGCTGTTAATGTCACCAGGAGCAGCCCTCAACCTGCGATGAACTGCAGTTAGCAGGTAAACACTCCAGCTTCCTAAAGCTTGAGGGGACAACTCTGCAATACAGTCTTCTCAGTTTTGACCATACACTGGAAACACTAGAGGAGTTTAAAAAGCTCCCAGGGACTGGCTCTTGCCATCTGCAGATTCTGAACATCAGGAGTTTGCAGAAGCTCCGCAGATTGAGTCGATCGTGGAGCAAAGTTCCATGCAGTCTCCCAGAAGTCCCCAGCAGGTTTGAGCCCCAGGTGTTCTCAGAGCTAACCTGTTCATGATCACACCCTGAACCCCGTTTCTCTTCCTCAGTCCCTCACCAGTGTTTCTGGTGACCAAATAAACTACTCGCACTTGTATCCAGGTCTGCTTCTGGGGTACTGAACCTAAGACAAGCTGAACACAACTCTGTGCTTCTAAAACTGAGCAGTGCAATAGGAGGCAGGTCAAAGCCACAGAATAAAACCGGTCCATCAACCTGACTTTGTGGGAAGCCAGGTAAGCCTTTATTTATATACTTTAACAAGAATGGAATGTCATTTTGCATGAGTTTTTAAAGATAAAGCTGGGAAGAAATTTAAAGGTGAATGACCTTTGCAATGGCTGTCCCCTGGCAAGACACAGAAAGGACTGAGTGGACCTCCTACTTAATAGCCAGAGCCTCAGTCCAGAGGTTTCATTAAGACTAACTGTGGAGGCGAAGGCTCAGACCTCCCTGATACTGTCTGATGAGGACCCTCATTTGCACCTGATCCTCTCCTATTATGGACTGAATGTTTGAGTCTCCCAAATTCCCTTGTTGAAGCCCTAACTCCCAATGTGACGGTATTTGGAGGTGGGACCTTTGACAGGTGATTAGGTGGCGAGGACAGAACCCTCATGAATGGGATTAGTGCTTTTATAAGAAGAGACGTGAAAGAGAAGACTGTTTTTTTTTTTTTTTTTTTTTTGTCGTTTATGGACACAGAAAGAAGGTGTTTGTCTGCAAATCAGGAAGAAGCTCCTTGCCAGACACCATATAGATCCGCACCTTGATCTTAGTCCTCCAAACCTCTTGAACTGTGAAAAATAAACGCACAGCCTAAAAAAGGCATTCTTCCATCACTCTAGATATTTTTAAAGTGCAAATTCTTAATCTAGTCATGAATAAACATCTAATAGGCCCACAGAGAAAGAAACTGTACAACCTAACTGGCTTCTAGTCTTCAAAAGAGTCAAAATCAAGAAACACCAAACAGGCCTGGTGAACTGTTCCATATTAAAGGAGACCAAAGAACAAGTGGCAATAAGTGCAATACCTGATCCTAAACTGGACTCTAGACCAGGAAAAAAAAAAAATACAACTATAAAATACATTATTGTAACAGTTGGCAAACTTTAAAAGTGAATGGTGGAGGAGTTAATATATTTTGCCAATGTTAAACTTTCTTCTTCTGACAATTATACTTGTGTGAAAGTAATTGTAATTACTCTCATAGTTAAGTCTTTAGTATATACATATATATGTATATATAAACGTATAAAATAAACTTCAATATATATGTAATATAGTTATTTAAATATATAATTATATATTATATATTTAAATATATAATATATACATTTATTTAATACATATGTATACACACACATGCACACATTTATACAAAGAAGGCTGAGCACCAAAGAACTGATGGTTTCAAATTGTGCTGTTGGAGAAGACTCTTGAGAATTCCTTCCATTCCTGCAAGGAGATCAAATCAGTTAATCCTAAAGGAAATCAACCCTGAATACTCATTGGAAGAACTGATGCTGAAGCTCCAATACTTTGGCCATGTGACACAAACAGCCAACTTATTGGAAAAGACCCTGATGCCAGGAAAGATTGAAAGGAAAAGAAGGGGGCAGCAGGGGATAAGGTTGTTAGATTGCATCACTGACTCAATGGACATGAATCTGAGCAAACTGCAAGAGATAGTGAAGGACAGAGGAGCCTGGCATACTACAGTCAGTATGGTGTCACAAAGAGTCAGACACGACTTAGCGACTGAACAACAACAAATCTATCTATTTACTTATGGAGAGGGGCTTCCCAGGTGGTGCTAGTGGTAAAGAACCTGCCTGCCAGCACAGGAGACCCAAGAGACTTGGCTCCAATCCCTGGGTCGGGAAGATCCCCTGGAGGAGGGTATGGCAACCCATTCCAGTATTCTCGCCTGGAGAATCCCATGGACAGAGGAGACTGGTGGGCTACAGTCCATAGCCCTCAGAGTTGGACACGACTGAATCAACTTAGCATGCAAGCATGTATCTATGGAGAAAGACTGATACAGAGACAAAGAGATACAGAGAGAGCAAACTTAAGCAATCAGTGAAGTGTGTAAAAGGTATTCAGGAGTATCTTTCTCTAGACTTGCAACTTTTCTGTAAGTTTTAAATATTAAATTGCCAAAAGTAAAGTAAAAGAAGTTCNGAAAGACTGATACAGAGACAAAGAGATACAGAGAGAGCAAACTTAAGCAATCAGTGAAGTGTGTAAAAGGTATTCAGGAGTATCTTTCTCTAGACTTGCAACTTTTCTGTAAGTTTTAAATATTAAATTGCCAAAAGTAAAGTAAAAGAAGTTCACAAATAACCTGTACATTTTTCCCTGTCCTAAAAAAAAAAAAAGGCCCATAAACATTCATTTCTTTTGGAGGCATCTAATATTCACCCAGTGCCCAACTCCAGGAGCCCTCAGGCCCTCAGGGCTCCACTCTGCAGTATCCACTAACCTTTGGTGCCTGCAAGGCCCTGAGCATCTAAAAGGGAGTGAATCTGCCTAGGTATTCCAGCAGACTTTGGTTGGGCATTAGCTGGAACACAATCCCTTAGGCTTGAGAAGAATATAATTTAAGGATTATTTGATCAAAATACTTAGCTCTCTTCCAAACAAAACTTGAAATTCTCACAAGAAGTTGCCTATTGCTAAACATGTTTCTCAGTAGGAAAGAAACAGCTCAAAGGAAAATAACTGTGTAACAGATAATTCCCCTCCTCTCAAAATGATGTACTTGAATATGCCAACAACGTTTCTCAATGGAGCACTGCAGAATGTGGCCTCTAGAAGGACTAGACCTCTCTCCTGGTCTGACTAGAGTCGTTAGGACAAAGCAGACCACCAGTTTTCAGACTAGTCATGACTAACCTGAGAAAACACTCCTGGCAATAGTCTGCAGAGAACCGGTCAGAACAGTAATGTGAAAGCCAGGTACCATTCCTGATGCGGTGTCTGGAAAGATGTCAACTGCGATTAACAGGGACATTTTCCTTCTGCAGCTGTTTCTGAAAGGGGAGGAGGGCCTCACCACAAGACCAAATTATAGGCGAGAAGTAAAAGGGCCCCAAACACCAGGGACAGGCAGGTATTCAGGGTAGCCCTCCTTCAGCAGCACTATCATGTCCTGTCAAGTTTTGAGTAAAAAGTAGGAGTAGTGCTAAGCCACAGAGGGGGCTGCAGGGAGGGGGAAGGACTTTGTGCTAAATTTTCTAATCCTGATTTTTTGCTTCAAAGCCCATCCCAATCATTTTTATCCTGAAGTCTGAAACGGAGGTCTGGGTTTTGCAGAATCAAAGCACATTTATCCAACATTTAATCCATTTCCCAGGAAATCCATGTTTTACTAAGAGTAGAATTCTTTCACGTCTAGAACTTTGCTGGACATTACTAAGGCCTAGTCCAACACACAGAAAGCTCAATAAATGTGTGTTGACTGGCTTACATGAACAAATAAACCCACTAGCTCCCAAACAGTGCATATAAAGCTGTAGAATTTCTTTTCATGAAGACTAAAACACCAAGATGTGTCATCCATAGAGTTCCATTTTCGATTCTGTGACCCACAATATTCCTCTTTTTTATTTTTGGGCAATGGAAATCCAGGAATGAGACTCAGATGAACGACCTTCACTCTAAAGTTTCATTCATTCAATAACTATTTTATGGAGTGCCTATTAGATGCCAGGCACTGTGCAAGCTGCTGGAGATAAATTGGTTAACGAAACAGATACAGCCCCTATACTCGGAGGGAAGAGAGATTATAAAATAATAAGCAAATAAACAAGCTAGTTTTAAGGTGTACTAAGAGTAATAATCAGTCAATTCCAAAGGAAATCAACCCTGAATATTCACTGGAAGGACTGAAGCTGAAGCTCCAATACTTTGGTCCCATGATGCTTAGAGCTAACTCATTGGAAAAGACCCTGATGTTGGGAAAGATTGAAGGTAAAAGGAGAAGGGAGTGGCAGAGGATGAGACGGTTGGCTGGCATCATTAACTCAATGGACATGAGTCTGACCAAACTCTGGGAGATAGTGAAGCCTGGCATGCTGCAGTCCATGGGTTGGATATGACTTAGCAACTGAACAACAATAAGAATTATAAAGAAAGCAAACCAGGGTAATAGGAAAGCCTATCAAAGGGGGTGAGGGGTGAAGCTACTGGGGAGAGAGATTAGGGAGGTTTCTCAAAGGAGGGACAACTGAGATGACATTTCAGTGACGGGATGAAGCCAGCCAAGCACAAATGGGGACAGATGAGGAATGAGCTCCTAAAGGGCCCTCATCATTACACGTTCAAGTTCTCCTTTTCCACAAGTCTCCCACACAGTACCTGATGACTGTTCTGATTGGCCAGTGTCCACGAACATGCATGTTGACATCATTTCCCATTTATAAGGATGAGAACTGTACTGGAGTAATTTTCTTTCTCAGTTTGTTTGAAGAGAAAGTGAAAGTGAAACTGCTCAGTCATGTCCAACTCTGCAACCTCAGGACTGTAGCCTGCCAGGCTCCTCCAGCCATGGGATTTTCCAGGCAAGGATACTGGAGTGGGTTGCCATTTCCTTCTCCAGGGGCTCTTCTCAACCCAGGGATTGAACCCTGGTCTTTTGCATTGCAGGCAGACTCTACTGTCTGAGCCAGGAGGGAAGCCCTGGAAGCCAGGAAGGGAAACTAAGGGTGAATAATTTTACTCATCTTTCTGTTATTGTTAGTCATGAAAACAGCCCTGAGTTTCTCAAGACTTGTTAGTGTCCAGTAGATCCTGTGCAAAGTCAGGACTGGTCCAGTTCTCATCTCCACCTTCATTCCCTTTGCTCTGAGCTCCAACCTCCCTCCCATAATCCCAATTCCTCTTTCTCTCTGTTTCCTCTGCCTTTCCTCCCCTTTTCTCCCAGCCAATTCCTCCTTACTCTTCAGATGTCAGCCTCATGATGGAGGTATTCTAAGATAGCTCCAAACCAAAAAAAAAAAAAAAAATCTCTCAGTTATGGCCTCTCAGCCTCATTGCACCTCTTCTTTGTTGTACTCACCTTATTGAAATGTTACCCTTTGCTTGTGTAATAACTGGGTTAATGTCTGTCTCCTCCTTCAAGCTAAGGTCAATGAATGCAGAAGCCAGTTCAAGTTCCCTTCTAGCACCTTCCATTATGCGGGCACATAGAGAATAATGCTTTGCGGTCACTGTCTTGAAACTCTCAGTAACTTTTTAAACAGGGACCCTGGATTTTCACTTCTCACTGGACCCTGAAAATTATGCGGCCAGATCTGAAAAGGAAAAAATGTATAGGGACTCTTTTGGGATGGGTACCCATTCTGAGGCCACCATCCTTGAAAACTCCAAGCAAGTTTTGACTACTAAGCATTGACTCATTCAAATATTAAACAAACATTTATTGGGCAACTCTATGTGCCCACATAGTGAAGCCCTGTTGAGCACAGCCCTGGCCATGAAGCTGGCCCTCTTTCTGCCTTCCTGTTGGATTTCTTGATCTCATGTCATTTACAGATGCTTCTGACTTCTTGCGAGGTAAATCTTACCCTGGACTTCACCACTCTCCCAACAATTGAGGTTTCACATGACAGGACCTCGCCGGCATGGGCCCAAACCCCTAAAGATAAAAAATCCTTTCCCCATTAGAACTTCAGTCCTGCTTTCAATCTGCCTATAAGACTTAGGCCGAAATCGAACCTTCATCGTGTGCAAGTACGTTTCTAATCTCCCTAAGGAAATGGCAATCCACTTCAGTATTCTTGCCTGGGGACAGAGGGGCCTGGCAGATCACAGTCTGTGGGGTCACAAAGAGTTCTGGACATGAGTGAGCAACTAAATAACAACAAAGCACTTTTTAAAATTTCCCTAATTTTCAAGTTCTGGTTTTCCTCAGGATATTGTAAAAGGCTTGCTAGAAAGTGGCTCTCTGAGTTTGGCAACACTTGCCTGCTGCATTTTAGCATGGGCTCATCATTGATGCATCAACAAACACTTTCAGTAACCACAGACCGACCCTCGCTGCTCCACTCACTGGAGGTCTCAGACTGGCAAACAACTGACAAAGGTCACACAGTAAATTAAATTTATACACAAATTTGGGAACACTAAGTTTGTTAGCAAGCTGAAATAGTATACTGAAAGAGGAACAGCAAAAATGGAAAATGATGTTACTCATCAGAATAGAGTATCACTAAAATGTTAGGGAAAATGGAAGAGTTGAACACCAAGAATTTCAATACATTTTTGAACTTAAAACAAAAACAAAAATGCAATACATTTCTTTACACCATTTGGACATGTACCTTGGGCTACTGTTTCCCAAAGGATGGGTCTGGTGTCATCGTGGTTTGTAAGATTAGTTTAGGTGGTATGCTTACCAGCTGTTGTGGTTTGGGCTTCCCACACAGCAGATCCTGGGTGACGATTTAGGTATAAGCTGTTTACATGCGGGGGTGGTAAACCCCACGAAGAACTGGTGAGGGTGAGACAGTGAGGTGAAAGGAGGGAGGCCCCCAAAAGAGGTAAAGCCACCAGGTTTCAGCTGTGGGCAGTTGGAGCTGGAGAACAACCCACTGGGCCCCCTCCCACTCCCGTGAGGGACTGTATAAGACACAGCTCATACTTTTCCACTAACAGGTGGGGAGGTAAAAGCATTCAACCCACCCCCTCACTGATGGGGAGGGGCCCCTCGGGACGTTAACCCTTGGCTGGAAACCCCTCCAAGCTGAAGGACACAGGAAGTCGCACGTGGGTCCCGGGGACTCTGGAGGCGACATCTGCAGCTTAGGTGGTGTGAGTGGAACACTGGGACAGTGCTCTGACAGGCTTTCCCCGGCAGATCACACCAGAGGAAAGTTACCCTTTTCAAGTCACTGTCCATGCTCGGTCTATCAGATTGCTGTGGTGGCAGTTTAGTCACCGAGTCGTGTCTGACTCTTAAAATCCCATGGACTCCAGCCAGTCAGGCTCCTCAGTCCATGGGATTCTCCAGGCGAAAATATTAGAGTGGGTTGCCATGTCCTTCTCCAGGGGATCTTTCCGACCCAGGGATGAAACCTGGGTCTCCTGCTTGGCAGGTGGATTTTTTACTGCTGAGCTGCCAGGGGAGCATCTGATTGGGGCTACCTCACCTTTAACACATACTCAATGCTTACCAACCTCAACCTTTACTCTCCCTCCAGGAGAGAGACTCAGGCAACAGCAGCTAGCCAGAATTTAGTTACATTGTTTTGTGCGTATCTAGTATTCAAAGTTGGGCCAGCATACTGGTTTTCTGTTTATTATAATATAAACTTTCCATTAAAGATAACTCTAAGGGGGAAACTGTTGTTTTACAGAAAGCTACTAAGTATTTTACAATGTTAAAGGCTATGGCAGAAGATGATTCATAACTGAGGGAGGCTTAGGAAACACTTTCTTTGTGGAAACTCCCTCTCCTAATGGTCACACAAAGTAACTGGCGCAGGACCTTGCTGCTCCTGACAAGCACAGAAAAAGTGACATTCTGTTGCCCTCTTCCCCAGAATGAGTGAGAAGCGACTTCTACCCCATCCATCCTCTCAATACCCGCCCATTCCTTCTGGAGAAGATCTGTCTGCCCTCTGTCTGCCCAGTCATGGATTAAAAATGAAATTCATATCTAACAGGTCTAACTTTAGCCACAGGAAACGGGAGCATGTGGAAGACCCAAAGGGTGAGCCAAGCTTTGTTGAACGATGGGCACATTATCTTTTCTGAACCTTCTTCCTGCCCCTTTTTGGGAGGGGAGGGGTGGAGGCTCAGCTTTGGGGAGCGGGAGGGAAGTGAGGCCTGTTGAATCTGTTTCCTGGTTGGCTTTGTGGGCGGTGTCTCCCCTCTCTGTTGTCACAGTGTTGGCTCTCAAATCTGTGCTGCATATCATTGGGACTAAGTGATGCCCACTTTAGGATATGCTATAAAAAATATTTTGGTGACGAAAATAACCCAAATGAGGAATTTAAAAACCTTCTCTGTTGAAAATGTGTAGATACCTTGATCACAGATACAAAATGGTTCTGTGAAGAGAAAAAAAATTTTTAAGCCTAAATAGTTCTAAAACTTACCTCTGTGTATATCCTCTAGCTTTATTACAATGTGAACAATTTACAGAAGTCTGTCTTATAAAAGGTTATGAGAAGTTGCCAGATCACAAGCGTTTTTGTGTGTGTTTATTAGTCACTCAGTCATGTCCGATTCTTTGTGACCCCATGGACTGTAGCCGGCTAGGCTCCTCTGTCCATGGAATTCTCCAGGCTAGAATACTGGAGTGGGTTGCCATTTCCTTCTCCAGGGGNGTTTATTAGTCACTCAGTCATGTCCGATTCTTTGTGACCCCATGGACTGTAGCCGGCTAGGCTCCTCTGTCCATGGAATTCTCCAGGCTAGAATACTGGAGTGGGTTGCCATTTCCTTCTCCAGGGGATCTTCCTGACCCCGGGACTGCAGCTGGGTCTCTTGCATTGCAGGTTTCCCCACTGCAACAGACTCTTTACTGACTGAGACACCAGTAAAGAGTTTACAAGTGTTATTACCTTTCTCTTATCTGATGTGTAAGTAGTAAGATGGAGCAACTAGAGAACAATTACCTAGTTACCTAGTTATTATCCACTTTTTAAGGTCATCAAACTAGCTATATGACCTTAGGCATCTCATCTTCTCACTCTGGATCTCAGGTTTATTATCTGTAAGGCAAGAGCACTGGTCCAGGTGTCTCCAAAGTCTCCTAACACTGTGTGTGTGGGTGACAACACATAGCCAAGGAGACTGCTGGGTGAAGGTGGGAAGATGGGCAATGAGAACAGCAGAGACTGGGGAACACTTTCTAGAAACAAATATGATATTCTACATTTGCCTCAAAATCACAGATGACAATGATTCTAGCTGTATTGTTCTTGAAACACAATGTCTGTGTCCAGATGCCAGCATAACCCAGGGCACTACACAAAGAAGGTGATCCACCAGTGTGTATTAAACTAGTTGACAAAGGCACCTTCCCTGGATATCTTTTAAAGACTCAAGACTAATGCTCGATTTTTAACAACAGCCAAGATATGGAAATGACTTAAGTACCAATCAATGGATGAGTGGATCAAGAAGATGTGTGTGTACACATATATACATACATATATAACATACATCCACACACATAGGGGAATACTACTCAGCCATGAAAAGATGAAATCCTGCTATGTGTGACAATATAGATGGATCTTGAGGGTATTGCTGCTGCTGCTGCTAAGTTGCCTCAGTCGTGTCCGATTCTCTACGACCCCATAGACAGCAGCCCACCAGGCTCCCCAGTCCCTGGGATTCTCCAGGCAAGAACACTGGAGNTCTTGAGGGTATTGCTGCTGCTGCTGCTAAGTTGCCTCAGTCGTGTCCGATTCTCTACGACCCCATAGACAGCAGCCCACCAGGCTCCCCAGTCCCTGGGATTCTCCAGGCAAGAACACTGGAGTGGGTTGCCATTTCCTTCTCCACTTGAGGGTATTAGGCTAGTGAAATTAAGTCAGACACAGAAAAACAAATACCACGTGACTTCACTCATATGAAGAATACAAGAAACAAGCAATAAAATAAATGACCCAACCAACCAAAATGAAGCATACAGATACAGAAAACACAGTCGTGGTTACTAGAGGGGAAGGGGCAGGGAAAGGCGAAATGGATCAAAGAGGTCAACTGTATGGTGATGGATGAAAATTAAATTTTTGGTGGTGAGCATACAGAAGGTAGAAATACAATGTTACACACATGAAACATACAGTGCTGTAAACCAATCTTTAACCTCAACTTTTTAAAAAAGGCTAATGACAGAAGGACTAATGATCAATGAAAAAGAGTGGGAAATCAAGGGGTTAGGGGAAGAAAGAAAGAGAGGGCAAAAAGGAGAGTGAGCAAGGGAGAAAAGAAGGAAAAAGAAAAGATACCCATACTGACACACATACATACAGTCAATTCTTGTTATTCGAGTTCATCAAGATCCGGTAAATCTCCATGAACCAGGCATTAGTGAACAGCCTAACGTTTAAGGATATAGTCTAGCGTAATGCTTGCAGGTGGTGGGAACTTAGAGGCCTATATAGGGAGGGCTTCCTGGGTGGCGCCAGTAGTCAAGAATCTGCCTGTCAATGTGGGAGACTCAAGAGACATGCGTTTGATCCCTGAGTTGGGGAGATCTCCTGGAGGAGGATATGGCAACTCGTTCCAGTATTCTTGCCTGGGAAATCCCAAGGATAGAGGAGTCTGGCGGGCTACAGTCCATGGGGTTGCAAAGAGTCAGATATGACTGAGTACGCACACACACACACAGGGAGGATCAGGATGTTTATAACAGCAAAGGACTGGACACAACAGAAGTATCTTTTAGTGCATAAATGGAGTATACGACATGCACCAACATTTCCGTCAGCCAAAACCCATCCATCAATCGGACTATTTCTTTCACACATCCCTGCCCAGACTACTACATCGTGCTCACACATGCAAAACACATCAACTCCAGCACTGTTAGATCCTGCCTCCTACCAGACTCTGCATTTGTTTCCCCAAAATTTATTTTGATCCAACCAGAATCATAAGCACACAGGACCTCCTTGTTTCTAGACTAGTGGTTCTCAAAATTTTTGGTCTCAGGACCCTTTTATATATTTTTTAAAAAGTTTCAAGGGCCCCAAACAGTATTTGCTTTTGTTGGTTTTATTAATATTTGCAGTATAAGAAAATAAAATTGAGAATTAAAATTTTTCTTATTTTAAAAATGAGTGTACTATTACTTCTTAATCTAATTATCACATTTGACAATTAACTATTTGTTTAAAAAAAATGGTGAGAAGAGCAAGACTGTTTCATACTCTTATAATTCTTTTTAATGTCTGGCTGCAGAGGAGACAGCTGGATTCATATATCTGCTTCTGTAATCAGTCTGCTGTGGTGTGCTATTTTTGTTGACACGTATGAACGAAATACGTTATGTAGTTAGTACTTTCTAGGCCTCAGGAGCTCTGTGGATCACACTTTAGGACCACTGTTTTAAATCACCTTCCATTCTGCCAAAAGTTGTCTTTCACACAAACACAGTCATGTCATTTCCCACTTTCTTCAAATCATGAATGGTTGCCTATGGCTCACAGGGTTGAGTGCACACCGCACAAAACACCTTCCCATTACTGCTCTGTCTTATATATATACCCTGGTCACCTTCAGGTATACACATGCCTGACCTGTTCTGCTTGTTGATGTCTCTGAGTCTCAACTTCCCTCTTGCTAAGATTCCTATGAATCTTTTGCAACCCCATCCAAAGGTCACCTCCTCTCAGAAGCCTTCTCTGATTCACGCTTCCTTTGGAGTTTACTGTTTTGTGTTTAAATACTTATTGTTTGAATAAGTAACTGAAATACTTTGGATTAAATTCCAAAAGGGTATACCATACAATGATAAGTAGACTTCTTTCCCACATCTATCCCTTCCTCTCCCAGGAGGAAACCATTGTGACCGGTTCCTTCTACATTCCAGAGTTGCTCTAGACATAAATAAGCATATCATTTCTTTTACCCAAACGGCATTTTACTATATGCATGCAGGTCAGTTCAGTCACTTAGTCATGTCCAACCCTTTGCGAGCCCATGAACTGCAGCACGCCAGGCCTCCCTGTCTATCACCAACTGTTGGAGTTCACCCAAACCCATGTCCATTGAGTCGGTGACGCCATCCAACCATCTCATCCTCTGTCGTCCCCTTTTTCTCCTGTCCTCAATCTTTCCCAGCATCAAGGTCTTTTCAAATGAGTCAGCTCTTCGCATCAGGTGGCCAAAGTATTGGAGTTTCAGCTTTAGCATCAGTCCTTCCAATGGAATATTCAGGACTGATTTCCCATATGCACTGCTCTATACTTATACTTAACATTATAGCTTAGACAGTCTTCCATACTATCAAATAAAAATCGGCCCCATTTTCTTAATAGTTTCAAATTATATTTTAAAAACAAAGCTTGTTTGTCCACCCACCCCCTATTAACTGGATATGTGGTTTCCAATCTTTTGCTGCAGCAAATATCCTTCTACATAGATCAGTTTACACATGTGAGACACTCTGCAGCCCTAATATCCAGGAATGAAACTTCTGGGTCCAAGGGAATGTATATTTGTAAGTTTGATAAACATTGTCAAATTGTCCTCTGTAAAGGCTGTTCTAATTTATACTCCCCACTACCATACATGAGAGGTTCGATTATCTTTGCCAAGCAGTGTTATCAAACTTTTAAATCTCTGCCAGTATGGTAGATGAAAAATGATACCTTGGTTAAGTTTAAATGGATAGTTCTATAAGAAGATCAAATCTCTAGAATTACACTATCCAAAATGATAGCCACTTGATACATGTGACTATTTAAATTTAAATTTTAATTAAGGAAAGACACAATGATCTCTGTTCGTCTCCAAGGCAAACCATTCAATATCACAGTTATCCAAGTCTATGCCCCANTGGACTCTGTGGGAGAGGGAGAGGGTGGGATGGTTTGGGAGAATGGCACTGAAACATGTATACTATCATGTAAGAAACGAATCGCCAGTCTATGTTCCATACAGGATACAGGATGCTTGGGGCTGGTGCACAGGGAAGATCCAGAGAGATGATATGGGGTGGGAGGTGGAGGGGGGGGGCATTCAGGATTGGGAACTCATGTACACCCGTGGCGGATTCATGTCAATGTACGGCAAAACCAATAGAGTATTGTAAAGCAAAATAAAGTAAAAATTAAAAAAAAAATAAAATGAAGTACTGACTTCTCTGTGTAACACACTGCTTCCTTCCCTCCACAAGATCCAATCAGGACCATGTTTCACTCGAGATAGAAGATGCTTTTCAGCCCTATGGTTGCTGAGCTCTTAGACACTATGGATTCATTTCTCTTGGAGCCACTGACACCTATGGTCAGCAAGACCTGGGACATGGGTCATGTTTGCTGAGTGGGGGCTCTGTTCTCAGCACTGTCATGAGTCACTTCACTTACTCCTCAAGACAACCCTATATGGTGGGCACTATTGATTACCCCCACTTTACAAGGAGAAAACACATTGATAGGTTTGGTAATGTACTTGGGATTACATGGCTGGCAAGAGGCAAATCTGGGACTGAAACATACAACTACGTGGTTCTAAAACGCTGCCCTTAACTGTTACACTCCACCATTCCTGCACAGATACAGCTCCCTTGGCCAAACCTCAGAAAATTATGAGACCTTTCAAGGGTTTCTCCCTTCTCTTTCTCTCTACTCATATCCAGCTCCCAAGTGCCTCTCCCACACCCAGACTCAACTCTTCCAGATCCCTGCTCTAGAGACTCTCAGAGCCAAGAAATACAAATTCATTCAATGATACTTTCAAGAGCAGAATTAAGGTCAATAGCCAGTCAGCCAATTACATGTTGAGTTCCAGTACATATACCTGGGAAAACGCGTAAGTAAAAGCATTTATTAAATCACTTAAACAGGAAAGACAGGAGAACTATGTTTTACTTTTGTTTAAAAGTCATACCTTAGATTCATTTCAGAGTCGAAACGAGTTTAGAGACATCTCTGCTTGACAGGTGTGAAACTGAGTCCAAAGAAGGCAGTGACTCGTCGCAGATGCCTCTTATGTAGGTGCTAATTGGACCAAGGCAAACATCCACCAAAATGAGCTTATTTGCAAACGGATTGGAGAGCAAAGTGTTATAGAAGATGCCACACTTCATATGAGATATGTGAAGGCCCTTGTCATTGAAATCATCAAGTGCACTCATGGCCAAGAATGTCATTTCTGGATCCATTCTGCCTGAGCCTGAAGCCTGACCCACTGCTAACCATCAAGGAGATCAGAAGCAGAGTATTTATCCTTACCACATCCAAGTTTTACCATCATCCCTGCAAAGCGAGGATGATGATAACAGCCAACCCCTACAGTGATGTAAGAATTTTATGAGCTGATGCAAGTAATGTGAACACTGTCTAATACACATTAGTTATTACTGTAATATTTTTATTAATATATTAACTATCCCTGAAGTATAGTAAATCATACAAAATAATTTCCATATCTAATAACTGCTATCCATATCTGTATTACTAATTTCCATATCTCAAAGGCTTAAAATTTATTCTTTATCAGGGTGAGTGAATAGCGAGGTGAGTGACATGGGAAAGGAAAAACATAGCAAAATAACACATATCACATGAAAAGATTAAAAATGTATGTCTATAACGGCCATGTACAAGACTTGGAATTAGTATTACAACCATCAGTCTTAGAAACACAATTCTGGTGAAAGAAACAGAAAAAGCAATGAGGATTTTCTTTGACACATAGTTTTGGCTTATCCAAAACCTTAACACTTACCCACAAACAAACAAAAGGAGTAGAAAGAGTAAGCTTCAGGGCTTCTAATCACTCTTCTGCCCATGGAAACATAACATTTCCAGCCACTTCTTCTGAAATTACTCAAACAGGCATCAGTACTACTAATGAGAATACCAGTGAGTCTGAGTCTCCCCTGGTAGTATCTGGCGTCATCTTCCCAATGATGAACACATTCAAAACACCAGAATTTTAAGGAAACTTACAAAAAAAAAATTGCTCCACGCAGAATGAACTTCCAAAACTGAGTTTAGGCATCTTTCAATCCAAAGAAGAAAAGGTCATGAAAGTCCACTTTGCTGTTTCAACACACACACTCATACACTCACTCACTTTTTCCTTCCCATTTAATGAAAACCCGTGTCTTGTAAAAATTAAAATAGTGGCATGATAGAGCAAAGAACGAAAGCCCCCTCCCCTTGATCTCTTCCAATCACAGAAGCTAAAGGAAGCGCTGACAGTGAGGCACTCCACATAACTCACCGTCCCCACCAAGCACAAACATCTGTGGTCTTAAGCACAACCGCACAGCTCTTTTCTGATTCATGTCCTTCAGCAAGGCAGAAAGGTGCCTCCATCGTGCCAGGTGCTCTGAGCGGCTCCTTGATCAGTTTCTTGGAAGATGCAGACAGCTGCCCCCTCCCACACCTCAGCTCCCGGAATGGTCCAGCCAGGCTTGGGTGGGAACTGAGAGCCCGTCTACCCCTGGTCCTGCTGCAGGGAGCTTACCTGAGTACGAACAAAGAAGCAGCACCATACCATGGGGCGCTCCGACCTCATCCACACAGAGTCCCCCGCCCCTAACTGCGGCGGCGCCCTTCGGACGGGACTCTCTGAGCAGAGCAGAGCATGCTTTCCCTCAAGGAACTCCTCCCCACTACTTGGGCTGAACGACAGGAAGTGACAGGGGGCCATCAGTTACATTGTCAGAAGCTGAGAACCACACCAGCCCAGAGCTCCCCACCTCCAGCGGTTTCCTTGCCGGCTGCTGCTTTTTCAGAGCACCCTGCCTCCTGGCATTCAAAGGCACACCAGAAACTCAGTTTCTGGCTGGCAACTCCCAGCCTGTAAGGAACAACAATGCTTAAGCGGGCCCCCACCTAAAGCCATGCTGGGCATTCCGGCAGCTCTAAAGGGCTCTCTGCCAGAATACCAAGCTTTGTAGACCCAAACGTTGGGGTGAAATGGACAGAGAAGGGACACTGGGAGGAGAACTGTGTGTGTGCTCAAAGAGGAATCAACAGTCCACTTGAACTTCACCCAGGAGTCAGGGCCCTGCCTGGCATGCAAAGTCTACGCTGAATCCTAATTTCATAGCAACTCAACAAATGAGAGTGATGGTAAACACTCCACCCATCCGTTCCTTTCTTTTTTTCCTAGACAAATTTTCTCTTCAGAGCCCCTTCAAAAGAGTTGCTTCTAGAAACCTCTCTTTCAGCTTTTAACAGGACTAACAAAAGGCCTTACTGCTCGCCTCCGAGTCCTGATGGAAACAACTCGTGGCTGACTTTTCTCATTTTATGAACTGGGGATCTCACCAATGAACACCGTGCCCTAGTCCCCTGCCTTTGACAAGACCCAGACTTATTGGGTGAGACAGTCATGTGAACTACAGGGTTTCAGATGGAAACCGTGCCCATTCAACCCTTCACCACAAACAAGTCAACACCCTTACCCTCCTAGCACAGTGACAGAGGGACTTGAACCCAAGGAGACATAACTCCAGGGTAGCTTTTAATTCTTAATTTTTATTTTTTAGTTCTGTAACAGGGTGGGTATTCGATTTGCAACCATCTTTCTAACTGTAACTTTCAGCAGAAAGATTTAGCCCAGGACTCCTCAAGACATTCTTATAAACGCACAAATTTTTAAGAGCCTTTGCCTGTCTCAGCCCTGAGTACAATGGGGGTACTCATCAAAGACAGAGGATTCATTTGAGAAGCTTCAATCCAAGACTCAACCTCAGAGCTTAACAGAAATGCTCTCCCCGCCCATTCTTGGGCCAGCAGCCGGGTGCTAACATTTGGTCTCTGAAGAGTGAGTTACATAAGCATGCTATGGAAGGATGCGCCAGGCTCTGGCAGTGCAAAGATGAACCAAAGATGACCAGAAACAAAATAAATGCTGCCAGGAATTTGCAAAAAGTGTTGAGGGAGCCAAGAAATTACTGAGCCTGGCAAATGCATTTTTCACAGGGACAAATTCTGGGAAGGCTTCTTAGAGCCAGAGACACATGGGCAGGATTCTGAGGGGTGTTCAAGGGCAAGGGCAGTGGGGTGCAGACCCATATGAGTGCTTAAGAAGAAAGGCAAATACTTTGAAAGTACTGCTATGACAGGCCTGCATCCTGCTTCAGAGAGCATGACGGGGGTCCCACCTGTCTGGGGAGAGAGGGAAGTGAAATCGCTGTGAAAAGGCTCAAGCCCTTCAGGGAAGCATGTGAGTCACCTCAAGGCCTATATGTGGTACCTCCTTGGCCAGGTACCCAGGAAACACTTGGTAAAGTGTGAAAATCAAACAGCGGTGTCCACAAAAGATGGGCTTCAGCTTGTCCTCAGGATCCTCTATTTTCCAAAGCCAGACTACCCACAAAGCCAACCTGGGGTAAGCAGTGCTATCAGGGGAAGGGGAAGTGTTCCTAAAAAGGCTTCCTGCTCTGGCCTTGTGCATTGAAAAGGTCCTGATTTGTATAGGCCTGTAAATAAGCTAAGCTTAACCAGCCCTGGCAGTAGCTCACCTAATGAAGAATGTCAATTCTCTGAGGACCAAGGACCAAGGGTTCTTCCCCATAAGCGCAGGCACTCGAATCCTGGAGGAATTTCCCTCTGCGGGGGCCCCAGCCACCAAGACTAGGGTCCACTCCAGGCAGGAGCCAAAGGCAATGTGAGGTGATCACGGGGCACTGGAGTTTCTTTCTTTCCTGGGGGAGGAAGGGTACATTCACATGAACTAATCCTAGAATGATTAAGCCTAACTTCCGAGCTGCTGACTGTGAATGAGAAAGAAGAATCGAAACCTGTGGGCTGCAGTACTTTGTGGAAGAGGTGAAACTTGAGTGGGCTCTGGGGCAGGTAGCCACAGCAGAGGGAGGGAAGGCGGGAGGACCAGCAGAGCCCCTGGCAGGAGAAAAAGGGCACAGCCTGCAAAAGGGAAGGGAAGAGCCGGGCGCAGCCCTTCCCTCTGATGCCCCTGCTTTGACAGGAAGAACAACTCCCGTAATGAGATCGCCTGGGCAGAAGGCACCTCGGAGGCGTAAGTTCATTTTGAGCATTATAATGAGAGCTTATAAAGGTATGGGATGTGGGTTTTCTCCACATGGCATCTAAGATACCATGGACTATTCAAACACGTTTTTCTACTGATATTTACATTTTAAAAGTACCCTAGTGTCACTATAATACATTCGAACCACACAGAAGTATATAGTGTAACAAGTGAATCTTCCCAAAGGCCTCGATTTTTGCCTCACCACAATCCCACTTGCCAGAGGCACTGTGTCAAAACCAGAGTCAGATAAGTGAAAATTGCTCAGTCCTGTCCGACTTTGCGACACCATGGACTACAGTCTGCCAGGCTCCTCTGTCCATGGAATTCTCCAGGCAAGAATACTGCACTGGGTTGCCATTTGCGGGTGAAGAAACCTAAACCAGGACCAGGGGGTAAGGGATGGGAAAGAAGCGGCTTAGCAGGCACTGAACACCACTGAGAGCACTTGCCTTAGGAAAGTTCCAGCTTACTGGAGTCCCAAGGGACTAATGTCACAAGCGAACAGACATTCCAATTTTTCAAGAGAAGCTGGGAATTTAGGATTTTACATGAAATCTCCCAATTTTTAAATGCTGGCAACTAATTCATCTTTTTTTTTTTAATTCTGTACAAGCCACACAAAGCACAATTGCTGGTGGATTTGACCCAAGGGCCACCAGTTTGCTACCATTGCTGGTGGTCCTTTAGACATTTCCTTCCATGTAAACACACGTAAACTTGTGTTTTATTACTTTTTAAATATATTTGTCCAAAATGCAAAGCTTCAAACATTACTTTAGCACTTGCTTTCTTCACTTGATATCATCTTTCCACATTGTTCACAGCTTGGGCTGCTTTGCAAAGCACTCCATGGTACGGGAGCACCTTTCTTCATCAGCTCCTGCCCTGTGGACAGTCAGCAAGCGTTAAGAGACATGCGTGAAATGTCACCTCTCAGTTGCTCATTCCTGACAATGTAACTCATGATGAAAGTGCACCTGTGCACAGATATGAAACAGTCCTAAAGCCACAATTACTGAAACCATTAATGGTGACTGCAGATTTTCGATGTTTTAATATGAGAATTTTAAAATTTGATCTTCGCAACTATCTCCAAGTGGGCCTTACTATTATCTCTACCATATAGATTTTTTTAAAACTTGAGACTCAAACCGGTGGTGTAAGCCTACCCCAGAGGGCCTAGAGGTGGCAGGGTTGGGTGGGGAGCCAGGTGGGCTGACCTCAGAGCTCCTGCTATCTGCATATAGCCCCCGGACAGATTGCCCAACACTTGCCCTGGGATAGCCAGAATCTGATATACAGCAAATGTTGACTACAAACTACTGGAGGAAAGAAGGACCACTAAGAAACAGGACAATTCAGTTCTTATGAAGAAAAGCCTCATTTTAAAGTTCTACTTCATACTCAGTCAAAGTATATTCTACATAAATTAGAGTGAGATGTTAAAAAGGAAAACTAAACAAAAAACTATGAAATTCTGGGGGTGGGAGTTCTCAGGGTATGATACTTTCCTTTAAATATGTGAAACCTGAATCATTATACATTGTCAACAGGAAACTACCTAGAAGGCACCTATAGGTTTGCAAAAAAGGTCCCTGTTCCTCCACACCTGGTGAATAACTACAGTGGTTGCTACTTCTTATTGAACTCCAAAGAGACTAGCACCAAAATAGGGGCCTCATTAAGACCGCACCCCTCCCCCACTTCCTTGTGTCACTAGAGCTCAAAGTGATGTGTTTCTTATGCTGTTAGCCTATTAACTTATAGCAAGAGCTGTTGCGAGGTTTCAAGCCACTTTCTCACCAAAAATATTATTTTAAAAAATTCATTAGGGCTGTCATAAGTTCATTTACATAAAACAAAATGGTGAGATTTCAGCAGAATTATTTCTTCATTAAAAGCTGGTGACTAATGGTGGTTGTTTCCATTCAAAATTTTATTCTGATTTCTTTTATTCAACCTCTTTTCCTATTTGCACCCAAGAAGCCATAGATATCACAAAAGATCAGAAGTTGTCTGGGAATTTCAGGGCCTGTGACCATATTCCAGTTGACGCCTTACATTTTAAAATGTAATTCCACAAATTGAATTGAAAAATCAATAGTAAAATAATAAAATAAAAATAGTAAAACAATCCCATTAAAATGAAATAGAAGCAGTAACCAAATTAAAATAGTATACTGCACCTTGCTTGAGCCAAGTTTCCAACGTTAGAAACGTGTTACATCACAGATCTTAGTTCCTGAGGCTGTTGTCAAATTCAAATTAAGACTAGGAAGAAACAAAATTTATGCTGTGGTGGAGAGGGGAGATACAGTAACACTCCCTGGTATTACTAGGTTAGCAGGAAGGCATAATGCATGGCAAGCCAGTAGGAAATAAAGATAACTTCAAAGTAATTTAGAGCCTGGGAGTTTACTTGTGGTCACACATTTTTATTGCATAATTTCATATCTACTCCTTGGTGCTGGAAGTGTGGTTATATTAAGCAAAACTTGAAGAAGCTGGGGCGTCCTGGGGGAGCAGGTCCAGACTCCACACCAGGCTAGTGTTGGTTGGAAGCAAGATGGTTTGACTTAAGAGACTGTCACCATTTGAAAATGCTAATGTTCTTCTAGAGCCCTCCTTAATACCTCAGCTCAACAAGATAACAGCATGATGAGAAGAATGTGGGAGCAGACCTGGCTGCCCAGGGTCAAGAATGAATAAACAGAAAAGTCTTCATCTATTGCTGCAACACAAGAACTAAAAATAAATGAGGCTCGAACATGGAGGTCTCAACAGATTGCTAATCCTGAGGGCTTATCTTGCTTGCATTGTTACGAGCAATAGCTTGAATCAGTTTTTTTTTTTTCTTTAAACAAATCTGAACTTTTATTTATCACATTCCTCACATGATTTTGGCAACCAATACATAGACAGCTATTTTAAAAAGCAAATTAAAAATAAGGAGGGCCATCTTCTGATGTGCCCTGTGAAACAGCCACTAACCTAGGCTGGTCCTTGGGGTTCCACCTCCTTTAAGAACATGAGCAGGGAAGCCTGAAGAATTTCTGCATGGAGCAGACTGGGGTGCTTCCAAGAAGCTCGCTCAATTTCTTAGAAACGTGAATACCCTGAATACAGTTTTTTCAAAGGACTGTCAAGTTCTCTTTGTTAAACTATCAGTTAAAAGTGAAACTCCAGCAGGTTGCTGACCTCTAACCAATTCTTAGGAAAAAAAAAAAAAAGGTTTAAAAACTGATTAGCTGGTATCTATCAGCCAAAGAGCTTCCTTCCTTGGAAATGAGACTTACTCTTTGACGTTAAACTGTCAAAACTGGTTAGAAGTAGAAAATCTAAATATGAAGAGGGTGGTACTCTTACCACTTGAATACTTAGGAGGCATTTGGAAAGTAATTTGCTTATATCAAAAAACACATCATGACAAACCGAATGTCTGAGTTAAAAATACATAACCAAAGCAGAAATCATTCTTTTAAAAAAGTTTCTCGCTAGTGTTTTGACTCCAGATATCTCCTTAGGGATAATTTCTGGGAACACCTGGCTGGCTGGAATGATGGACAGTAAATGAACAGGAGAGCTCTGTGATATTTGGCTCTGCTGTTTACTAGCTGAATGATCTGGTAAGTCACTTCCTAACTTCCTTGACTTTTAGTTTCCTCATCTGTAAAACAGGAATAATGATTTTTCAAGCAGAAAAGGAAGGATTTTGGTGTCGTAATAGATACTGCTTCAGGTCTTCCTCTGAGCACACAGAAAAGTTGCTACCAAATCTAAGATAGCTTCATTTTCATCTTGATTTGAAAGAGAGTAAGAAAAAGGCAAAGGAAATTGGCAATTTCTCATTTTTTCCCTCTTCCTTCCAATAGGCGGGAAAATGGGAAGGTAGTTAAAACTCAAGTCCCATTTATTTTTTAGATGTTATAATGCTAACTTCCTTGAAATCCTTGTGTCCATCAAAAAAATTTAAAGCTTCGATGAAAACTCTTCCAACAAACTACTAAGAGATTGAAAAGCATGTATACACACATAGACTCAGAGCGTCATTCTGCCTACACAACAGTGAAAGTGGTTTTTTTTGTTTGGTATATATCTGTATACTAGAAGAATAAATATTGTTACTTTTCCCCTTAAATCCAGATTAGAAAGGAATCACCCAAACGCTGGAAACCGGCAAACCAAGTGGGAGGTAGTCAGAAAAGCCTTCCTTCCTCCCAGCTCCCAACCGAGGGAAGCTGATTCTGGGTGCTCAATGCCTCCTCCCAGTTAGGGCTCTGCCCCGGAGGCTGTCCCTTTAAATCAGACTTCCTGGTAAGACTCAGAGATTTCCGCATGCAGCTTCCTGGAGACAATATAAGATAAACAATAAACTTTGCAGCAAATTCTTAGACAATAAGCCCCACGTGGCCGTAACAAGAAGCAATTATAAGCACTGACAATGGCCAGGGCATTTCCAACAGGAATACAAATCTGTGATAAACATGGGAGAAACATGCTACCCCACACACCTGCACAAATGAAATTAATTTCCAAAAAAAAAAAAGCTCCTAGCCTCTCATCAGACTGAGAAATAGCTGCTTCCAAATTTGGCACTGCTTTTTGAAAAATCAGTGTCCAAGAGAAAAGCAATCAGGTCTTACTTAAAGTGCCACTGCCTATTAGATGCACACTGTTGAGGCCATGGGACCGTGTGACTCACTTACTCCATATGTCTTTGTGAGGGACATTCATCACCCTCGGGATGCTCTGCAGCTCACCTCCCCGCCCCAGGTTAAGGGAAGCCCCACTTCAGGAACCAGAGCCCACATTCTCCGAGAGGAGACGAGGGCGCCATACACTTGCTTTCCCCGTTTCCCTGGCAGCTGGGCACGAGTGAGGTGCTGGCAATCAGAGACTCCCACCCCAGACTGGGCAGGAGAAGCTGGCACGGAAAGCCGCAGGGATACTGCAGGCTGTTCTGGTGAGGGGAGGGGGGGCAGCTCGCAGAGGTGGCAGTGAGGGCAGATCAAGTAGCCGTGTCCTGTAACCGGTGCTGGCGGTGCAAACCATGGTATGCACACCTGCCCAGCAGTGGCAGCAGCAGTAATCTTGCAGGAAATGTTTGGTAGTATAATTTGGGTTGTTCCCAATTCCCTGATCCTTCCTAAATTCTCTGAGCTTCCGATTTCTAGTCAATTATTTTTCTGCTTAATCAGTCACAACTGGGTTTCCTTGTTAGGGGTTAGTTCACGCGCGCAGAACACAGGATGGGCTAAAGTCAGAGGAATCCAGAAACCAATCCCAAAGAATGATTCTGAGCATAGGACTGAATATATTCTTTCACACTTCCAATTCAATCCAATTACTGCCCTTCAGCCTGCAAGACCCAGTATCACTCGGCCCCTATCTCCCTGCTGGACCCCAATCTCACTCTACTCTCCTCCTTCCTCCTGAGCTCCAGGCACACATGCTGTTCCTCATCAGATTCTTTTCTGCCTCAGGGCCCTTGCACTTTCTCTACTGCAAACTGCTTCCTCCAACTCTTCACACTGCAGCCGCGTCTTCCTCATAGTTCAGTCCCAGCTTACAGGAAGACTTCAATGATCAGTCTGTCTAAAGGACCACATCCCACACATCACCATCTTATCCTTTGTCACAATACCCTGTTAATTTCCTTTCCAGCAGACATCCTGTGATTAATTTATTTCATTATTAATAACAATAACCACCACCATTGATCAAGAGGCTTGTTACACCACTGATCAGGAGGCCAGACACTAGATGTGCTCTTGCTGTTGTTCAGTTTCACTAAGTCATGTCCAACTCTTTGTGACCCCATGGACTGCAGCACAACAGACTTACCTATCCTTCACTATCTCCTGGAGTTTGTTCAAACTCATGTCCATTGAGTTGGTCATATTATCCAGTCATCTCATCCTCTGTCACTCCCTTCTCCTCCTGCCCTCAGTCTTTCCCAGCATCAGGGTCTCTCCCAGTAGGTCAACTCTGTATCTCAGGGGCCATGTATTGGAGCTTCAGTCTTTTCAATAAATATTCAGGATTGATTTCCATTAGGATCAATTGGTTTGACCTTCTTGCAGCCCAAGGGACTCTCAAAAGTCTTCTCCAGCACCACAATTCAAAAGCTCCAATTCTTCAATGCTCAGCCTTCCTTATGGTACAACTCACATCTGTACATGACTACTGGAAAAACGACAGACTCTACAGACCTTTGTTGGCAAAGTGATGTCTCTGCTTTTTAATATGCTGTCTAGGTTTGTCATAGCTTTCCTTCCAAGGAGCAAGCATCTTTAATTTCACGGTTGGAGTCACCGTTCACAGTAACTTTGGAGCCAAAGAAAATAAAATCTGTCACTATTTCTACTGTTTCCACTTCTATTTTCCATGAAGTGACAGGAATGGATGCCATGATCTTAGTTTTTTGGACATTGTTTTAAGCCTTCTTTTTCACTTTCTTCTTTCACCTTCATCAAAAGGCTCTTTCGTTTCTCTTCATTTTCTGCCATTAGAGTGGTATTATCTGCATACTTGAGGTTGTTGATATTTCTCCCAGCAATCTTCATTCCAGCTTGTGATTCATCCAGCCTAGCATTTTGTATGATGTACTCTGTATGTAAGTTAAATAAGCAGGGTGACAATATACAGCCTTCATGTACTCCTTTCTCCATTCTGAACCAGTCCATTGTTCCATGTCCAATTCTAATTGTTGCTACTTAACCTGCATACAGGTTTTCCAGGAGACAGGTAAGATGGTCTGTATTCTAACATGTCTTTAAGAATTTCCCAGTTTTTTGTGATCCACACAGTCAAAGGCTTCAGACATTATATTAAACTCACTCAATTCTATGGTCACCCTATGAGATAGGTACTTTTTTTTAATCCTTCACTTACAGATAAGGAAATAGGCTCAGAGGAGTTAAGGAACTGTTCAAGCATGGCAGTGATGCAAACAGGTTTTGAACCCAGGCCTGCAATATGGGATCATTACCATAGGGCTCATTCGAGCAGCTGTCTGACGGCAACGGAATGAGACACGACCACAGTGCAGGCTCTGGAGCCACAGGGCTGACCCAGCTCTCACGGAGCCCATAGCCTCACACTTCAGATCTTACACCACATGTTCTGTCTATTTTCCATGGATCCTCCTTATGAAAAAAATGCAGCCAGGTGTGTGTAAAGAGGGTGAGGAAGTCCTTCACTCAATGGAGAAAAGCCTAGCCTCTGCACTGAGTCAACATACAAAAACAGCACGGAGATGCTCACAGGCCGGGGACACAGGCCTGCCAACAACGCTGGCTGCTCACCCTGCCACTTTCCACAGTCCTGGAGCACCAGTCACACCGAGGGATCACCAGGGACTATTCTCACATTTCCCCTGAGTGAAAGCACCATTTGAACAGGGTGTTGGGAAAGTGCAGGAGTCGCCAGGCTGAGGGGAGGAGGACCAGAACAAAGGAGACAAGGCGGGACAGCGCAGTTCATCCAGGAAGAGGTGACATGTTCAAAGGGCCTGAGGAAGGGACAGGGTGGGAAGGCCAGGAGACAGAAGGCTGGAACCAAGGTAGGCATGCCAGCTCTATCCTGTAGAAAATGGGGCACCACGAGTTTTTTTTGGCAGGAATAGACATGACCAGATAAAAATTCTTTTTCTGTCAGTAACAGTGCCATGGCTATATAACATGGGTGAGATGTTCTGGAGCTCTATTTGCTATATATTTAAAGTACATGTGCATCAGCTAAAAGCCAGGAACTGCAACAAACACCACCGAGAATTCCATGTCTGTGCTTCCTGACTCTGTCCGTCTGTTATATGAGAAGTGAGGTAAATCTGCCCTTGCAACAGGAGTTAAGCACAGCCATCCCCTCCTGAACCGTGAAACTACACAGAGCTTTCCCATCTGTAATTTATGGAGAAAAGAAGGGATTCCCCTGCTACTTGACTGTACAACTCCAACCACCTCTGCCCTCATTCCCCCAGTGGGATAACAAGAACCTCACCTCTGGGTTGTGTCATCATTAAAATGAAAGACTGACTCTTATTTATTTTTAAGAATGTTTGAGTCCACACACAGAGCTTCCTATGCTGAAGGAGCCTCTGGGGAATTCAGGAAGAGTGCCCAGAGAGACCTTCTGAGGCTCACTCAGTGAGACCAGTACACAGTCACGGGGAATGGTATGCCAAGTCTGCAGCTGGGGAGGTCTGGGAGCACCAAGGCCAGCTAAAGGCACAGCATCCGGAAAGTAGGTCGGACATCAGTGGAGGCAGTTTAGCAGAAGGACTAGGTACAGGACTTCTAAGCCAAGCAACCTGGATTCAAATCTCAGTTCAATTACTTACTGTGTTGCCTCGGGCAATTTACTTAATTTCTGTGTATCTCAGTTTCATCATCTATTAAATGAGGATACTAAGAACACCCACCACAGATCGGTGTGAGGATCAAACAAATCAGTGCCGGGCACATGCTAAGTAATAGTAGCAGCTTTTGGAGACTGTGTATGATAAAGAGTGAAATTTACAGCAGGATCATGAATACCAAACACCCACACGGGACAACAAAAAGCAATTATAAGTGCTGACAGTGGCTAGGACATTTTCAATAGGAATGTGAATCTATGCAAATAGCTGTTGCTACTATCATCATTTAAAATATATAATATTTATTATAGCATATAATCATGTATCTTGAATAAAACTTTATTTTTAAATATTGGGTTGGCCACAAAGTTCGGTTGAGTTTTTCCATAAGATGTAATAGAAAAACCTGAACAAGTTTTTGGTCTAACCCAATATTACATAACACTGTGCTACAGGACATGTAATTATTACCTAATATAGTAATATAACTATTTTATTATGATTGGTTGTAACCTAATTGAAGAAAGAGTGTGTCAACAAAAATGAAGGGTCTGAGGAGGGGAGCCGCAGTAGCTTGTGCAGTGACTTTTGATCCCCTTCAGGCAGAGTGACAGTGACATCAATGTGGACTCCAGAGCCAAATTTGCTGGGTCAGGGTCTGGGATTTGCCGCCTATGAACTGCAGGCTCAGGAAAGTTACTTAGTCCTTAAAACCTTGAGTTTTTCATCTCTGCAAAGGAGATAACAATATTAAATTCTTAGAGTTTGTACCAAGCACTGGTGCTGAAATTTATATTTTTTCCCAGAAAATCTTTCCAACAGTCATGTGAATCATATACAATTATAATGTCTATTTTATAAGTGAGAAGACTCACAGCTCTGAGATGTTAATGAAGTCACTGAAGGGCACACAGAAAGTCTGACGCAAGCCAGCACTCTAAGCCAGCCATCAAGTTCTGCAGATGTGAGAAGCATGAGAAGGATGTACCACAGCTCCTCTGCAGGAAGAGAGAGGAAACTCCTGTGTGTACAGGAATTACCCTTTAAGAAGGGTGTGTGTTTTCCACTGCAGATCCCTACCCTTCAGGCATTTGCTAGGCAATGAGATTCCCTGCTGTTAAACATCTATTATTCACCAGGCATCTTGCTGAATGTCCCATCGCATCATTGACATCTCATCACCATGGCAACACTGAGACAACGACTGGAGGACACCGGGGCTCAGAGAGGTTGAGGTCCTGGCCCACGGTCACTGAGCTTGTCAGTGGCAGCATCCCACCACATGTCTGTGTCTGTCCTACTTTCACACAGGCTTGGAGAGAGGTTCTGAAAACACCCCTTAATGTCCTTCACACACCCCTCTCCACCTCATTACCTCCTACTCCGAAAGCACAGAGCTACTTATTCTGTACCAAGATAATGACCATGGGGGCCGAGCAGGGCCATGGCACAAACTATAATTACTACAGACAACAATTTGCATTCCAAATCTGAAATGTACTCAGCGCATCAGTGGAGCCCTGTAATCAGTTTAGCCTCTCCCCAAATTTCTCTGGAAATGAAGACCTACTCAAGAAACTGAGACATGGTGGGGGGTGGGTGTCTGTTGGAAAATATGCCTCTGCCCCCAGCAAACTGCCACCTGAGGAAAAACCATGCCAAAAAGTGGCCAAGGCTGGGCAGGATCGAATCCCCAGAGAGGTCAAATTCCTCCTCTGTCACAGAACAAAGAAAAAAACAACCAGGACACACTGAGCAAGACTGGTAAATAATGAAAGGCAGGAAACACATTACATAACACATGGGCCTCAGTGCGAGGCCCATGGACACCCATCCCTCCTCTATCACAACCTGCTGTCTTGCTGATGAGTCCCTTGTCAGTGTGAGGGGGCCTTCCCACCACAGGGCCCCCACAAGCTCAGCAGAGGTTTATTATATGCACACTGTGAGAAAAAAATATAACCTCTGCTTTGGAGAAAGAGCTCCCAGAGAACCTTTCCACGAACACAGACTGCTACGATCTGGGTGCCCCCGAGTGGAGAATGAGGGTGAGGCCGGAGGAGTGGGGGTGGAAGATCCCAGAATTCTCAACCCTGCCTGTGGCTTCTTTTACTTTTATCTGAACCACAGAGGCATTTGCACTAATAATTACGGCTCCTGGGTAAGTTTCTAGAGTCCTGGGTACTTGTTGACTGGGATTCACCATAGCTCCACCTTCTTTTACTAGAGAAAGCAGACAGACCACACGTCCATTTCCGTCACCCCGATCCTGACTGAAGATTGACGCGTGGAACCTCTACTGAGATGATGTTACATCTCCAAGACTGCCCAAAAAACTAGAGTGTTTCTCATACTTTAATGTGCCCTCAAATCCCCTGGGCATCTTGATAAAAATGCAGATGCCGATTCAGGTCTGTGGTGGGGCCTGTGATTCGGCAGTGCTCCCGAGCTCTCAGGGGCTGTTCCTGTTACTGCCCATGGACCACACGCCAAGAACCTTTGCTAGGTCACAAGCTAGTGGCTTAAGCAGATAGAAAAAAAAAGAAAAATTCATTATTTCCTATGTTTCCACAGTCACGATGTCAAGTGGTATCTTTGTTCTAAGACCATGAGCAAAGAAGTAAATTCAAGCACTATGCATCTTTAAAGTTTTTATTTCCAAGTTATTTCAGTGGTGGTTAATAGGATGACTGTCCTTGCAGGAAAACCTTGTTGAAGGCTATTAACTAAGGAAAATCCAGCAGATTGTCCCTTGGCCCAAGCTTCTGGAAAAGCCCTGGGTCCTCTGAGGTTCAGAGGGCAACACAGTTGACCACTGTGCTTTCACGAGCATTCTCATCACTGATGTTTCTCTCCTTGTCAGCGGGTGGCCAGTGCACTGTGTTCTAGAGGCTGAGCCGCCTGCCCCCTTAGCCCACCAGCATAGCTAGGGACCTCTTAAGAGCTTGAGCACTGTCTCTTCAGTCACAGGTTACACCATGCCAGCCAGACAGGCACCCTAATAAAATCATCCAACTAATTCAACACATGTTTTCTTTTTTAAATTTTTTTAACTGGCTGGAGCTGGCTGCCCTGTCCCGTTATGCAAACAGTACACAATGAAGTGTTGATAGCATCTCCTTACCGTTGCCAACATAAACCCTGCCAGGCCAGCAGAAAATGAGCCCGGTAACTCAAAGCAACAATAGTTGCATGGGTTTGTTTACGTAAACACAACTAACAACAGGTGAAAACGTTTTTATCTCCTCCTATTGCTAAACCAGAGACTTCTGAAATTGAGTTCTAGAAATAAAACCAAATGTCAAATGTGAGAACAGAAGGCAGTTGAGTGGTGAACACCCGGAAAGCCAATTCTGTGTTTCCTACACAAACACACATGTAGACACAGATTTTTGTACCACTAAATCAACTAACTCATTTGTATTGTCTGTTTCTTGCCTCACAGTAAGGATTTTTCTTTCCTATTCTTGTCCCCTGCACTTTTGGGCATTTGCCTTTTGACTTGGGTAGCAGAAATATTTCTTAATATATTAAATGAGTTTAACATCATTAAATAACATAAAATTACACATAAGAGATATAAGAGGCAACATGAGTCTCTAAGTCAAAACCCTAAAATAGAAAAAAAAAAAAAAATGCCAGTGAACAAAGGAAAAGAAATGGACATTTCTTAAAGTAGAGAGATGATGTTCAAAGACTAGGTAGGCTCCAGGAAGGGAGCCTGTGATATACCACGTCAGAATGACTAATAAAACAAGATGGAGAAGCCACTTCCTGAGCAATGGGTGTTGGAGAAAATGAAGAGCAAAGGAAGGACAAGCTGTTTAGTGGCACACATGCAGGCCCTCTGAGTCACTCTGGATAATGAGATGAGTATATTTTTAAAAGAAGGAAAAAAGACACGACATAAAGACTGTTAGAATAGGCAGCAAGAGGCTTTATTATGTATCAGGAACAGCAAATCTTGTCCATTTGTACCAATTCTGTAGGCTTGAAAAGATCATTGCAATCTCAAACTTTTTCCTTCCTTGAGAGAGAAGCTTTAGAATTTGGCGATGAACTTGGTGATGTCTGGCAAAGATCAGCCCCGAGAAAAACACCTTCGATTTTCACTACACAAATATTACAACGGGAAACATACTTTGGGACAAGAGGGCTTTTTTAAAAGGCAAGTATCTTTTTGACTCCAAAGTCAAGTTTACAATTGATTGTCCTCAGAGTTTCAATAATAAACTAAACTCATGCCACATTATGTAATTTTCTCTAATTCTCTCTACAATGCTAATATCACTTATAATAAAGTGATATTTTATAGTATTGTCCCAAGCTATCATCCGGAACCCATTAAAAATAATGTGCCCCAACTGAGGAAGATACAACTGAGTTACCTATTAATTCTGTGGAATATTAACTCTTGGGGATGACTGTTTTAGGACTGTGATTTCTCTCTTGGCTGAGTACATGGTATTCATTCTTATTAAGGTGCTTTCCTCCCCTCTCAAATATTCAAGTACGATTTATGGATTTTTTTTTTTTAGTTGTTGTTAGAAAAGGAAGACAAAATTCCTCCAACTTCACCTTTATCAAGTTCTCACATTTAAAACTCCTCCACAAACAGATGTCATTATTTGAAAATTCCATCTTAAGTAACCACGGGATTTAGGCCAATTCATTGAGTTTCTGACTCAGATTTATTTCCACTATGGATTTTTATTCTTAAACTTTAAGACCTACAACTCCACTTAAAAATTATAGTTTGTCTTCTCACCTTGATTTTTCTTCTCTTTAACTGTAAGAATTATGTATGCATCTTGTAGAAACTTGGCAAAGTCAAAATAAAACAAAGAAAAAATGTCACTTATAACCTCACAGAGAGGAAATCATTATTAATATTTTGGCATATTTTCTTTCAGTCCTCTAAGTGAACATTTTCATAGCAGATTATTCACTATACATACAATTTTGTTTCCTGCTTTTAAAGCCATAACAATAAACATTTTTCTTGAATTAGCACTTTTCCTCAACATCCCCTTATGGCTGCATAATATGAACGCGTATGGATAAAAACACAATTTATACCAGCTGTTTCACATTATCAGACAGTTACACTTTTTCCATTTTTTTCTATCACTATAATGACAACTGCACTAAACATTTTTGTCCATAAATCTTAATCCACACCTCTGGTAACTTCTTTAGGATAAATTCCTAGAAGTCGGACTATCGGATCAATAGCCATAAATATATTTATGATTCTTGACACAAATAGCTTTCCAAAAAGATGAAGTAACAGTGTCACTAAACATCGGTGACAGCATCCATCCTGTGAGCATTAAAGTTATCACTTTAAAAGAGGTTGATTAATTCTGCAGCCTGAAAACAATACCTTAAAAAATTTCCAATGCTTAGACTGACCTGCTGAGGTCAACGACTTCAAATGTTTCCTCAGTATCAGACTAATCTTTACCCTTCAAAATACAATGTTAATTTTTCTCACATACAAGAATGCAAACAAAACCACAAACATGAAAAGAATGTAGTCATTCGTTGGATGTTTTCACTGGGCAACTAAGGTGCTGTAGTTAAGAGGCCAAGAACAGCCAGCGCGAGGTACCAGTCTGTGACAGGACGGAGAGCCGCCCAGCACAGAGAGACACGAGCAAAATAAATTCAGAACTGAATCCACTGCCAGACTTCACAAGGTACATAAGATGTGAATTACCATAAGTCACACTTATCAGAAGGAATACATCAGAATGTTCAGGAATACATCCAGATTACATTTAAAATCCATGCAATAGCTTTTCCACAAGAAATTTTCTTTCCTTCCTCCGAACTGCTGCACATTCCCATATACATCAAGTAAGTTGTATCTTTTTTTTTTTTTTAACTTAATGGCACATACATGCTGGAGCAAATGGTCCAGATTCAGTCTCTTGTAATCCAAGGCCTGAGTTGATCAACCTACAATATGGAAAAATATCAGATAAATGGAAACCTTTTCTACCATGCTGGACATGGTTTGGAGTATCTTCCCCTCATTCTCTTTTAAGGAGATGTGTCCCACTTTCCCCAATATTGTCCACAGCTCCTGCTAACTAGGTATAACAGTAGCTGTAGCAAGGCGGCAAAAAAGTATTTACTGAGCATCTAGTATGTCACAAACCCAGTGCTAAACACTTAACATGAATTATTTAATGTAATTCTCATAAGAACCCTGTGAGTTAGATACATTTTTCATATGGGGAAAAATCTGAGTCCCAGTGGGTTTCCTTACTTGCCCACCCTGGTGAACAGCAGACCCCTTTGACCCTGACTCTGGCAGCAGATGACTGGACCAAGCGGGAGGGAAGCCCCTCTAGGAGCCAGCCAGAAGGCTGCCCACCACCTGTGAGGCTCAACACAAGAAAGCAATCAGGGTTTTCTTAGGGATCTGGGAAGAGGGCAATTGAGACTATCCTGAGCTTTGAGAAAAAGAGATGCTAAAAGATCATGTGAGGTTGGATCAGAGCTGGCATTGTAACAAACTCAAGAGTAGCTCATGCAAGAAAACACTGGGAGCAGGACTTACATATCAGAAGACGATAACCAAGAGAGAAACAATGAAACCAACCCACAGAAAGAAATCCTTGGTTTCTGCAGCTATAATTCTCTTTTTAAACAGCACTTGGCTTGTGAGGGGAGCAAGCACCTGCTTACTGACAAGAGCTCAGTCTGAAATAACCACTAAAGAATCTACAACAGAGTCATTCCTCACTGGAATGGACTGTCAGCAGCATCTATCCTGTGCAGCAAGTCAGCACCATTTATTACAAACAACCAATGCCACGTGCCTTTTAATGAGATGCAAGTAGCTGGCATCCCTTAGGATATTTTCCTGCCCAAAAGTCCTTAATCTGAAACAAACCAAGTCTTCTGACATAAATTACCAGTGTTATAAGAAATATAAAGGACAGAAGAGCAAGTTAAATGACATCTTGCAATCAGATAAACTAAAATGTGAAATCCATTCTACAAGCAATTAGTCTGGTCTTTAAAAAAAAAATCAATTTCATTAAAAAAAAAAAAGAGGAATGAGAGGACTATTCAAGGACTTAAAAGGAATAAAAGACACAGTTACAAAATGAAATTATGGTCCTCAACTGAATTAAAAAAACACCAAACAATCCAACCAGATGCAATGCAAGGCCCTTGAATATATATCTTCAGGAAAATCAACTATAAAAGATAGTTGGGGAAATAGAAATACAAACTGAATGCTGAGGAATTAATAGTAGCTTTCTCTGGTCTCATAATGTAGGAAAATGTTTGTATTCTTAGTACACATGTATTAAAGAATTTAGAAGTGAAGTATCATGACTGTCACACTTTGAAAAGATTTTGTAAAATTAAGCAGATTGTATAAACAGTTAAGAGATAGATAAGCAGTTAAAGCCAAATGTTAGCAACTGTTGATTCTAGATGGTGGGTGTTCATTGTACCTACTTTTCAACATCCCATATATTTAAAATTTTTCATAACAAACGGTTGAAAAATAACACACATATTAAAAATAACCATCTTGGGAACCCGTTAGGAAGACATCAGGTGAAGCCTGACCAGCTTTCTCTCAATAAACCACATTTAAGAGTTCTTTAAGGCTTCCTCAGTGGCTCAGCAGTAGAGAATCTGCCTGCGGTGCAGGAGCTACAGGAGACACAGGTTCAATTCCTGGGTCAGGAAGATCCCCTAGAGAAAGGCATGGCAACCCACTCCAGTATTCTTGCCTGGAGAATCCCATGGACAGAGGAGCCTGGTGGGCCACAGTCCACAGGGTCACAAACAGTCATGTCACAGACATGACTGAAGAGACTTTGCAAGCACATATCAAAGGAATGATTTCAGTGAGCCCTAAGAGTTCCTACTTTACTGCTAGAACAAATATTGTACATACACCTTCAGTTTCAGTTCAGTTCAGTCACTCAGTCGTGTCCAACTCTACAACCCCATGAATCTCACCATGCCAGGCCTCCCTGTCCATTACCAACTCCTGGAGTTCACTCAAACTCACGTCCATCAAGTCGGTGATGCCATCCAGCCATCTCATCCTCTGTCGTCTCCTTCTCCTCCTTCCCCCAATCCCTCCCAGCATCAGAGTCTTTTCCAATGAGTCAACTCTTCGCATGAAGTGGCCAAAGTACTGGAGTTTCAGCTTTAGCATCATTCCTTCCAAAGAACACCCAGGGCTGATCTCCTTGCAGTCCAAGGGACTCTCAAGAGTCTTCTCCAACACCACAGCTCCTGACAAAGCTGTTGCTTATGTTCAGGGGGAATGCAGCTCAATAAATCCCCATCAAGGTCTAGAATCACCATTACCCTACTAGGATCAACAGAGGAAAAAGCAGGTTTGCCACTCCAACCACACTCCTTTTCTATGAGCAGGTTTAGCTGAACCTATATAAATGAAATACACATCTGATACAACTTCCTCAAATCAGAACTATGATTTTAAGCAAGTCTTCATCTATCCATAAAAAAGTAATAGGCCTAATTCCCTGTCTTTCCCCAAATGGATGTAAGGTCAAATCAGCCCTGAGGATATAAAAACACACTATGCATTAGCAGCGTTCTGCTGTATGGTATGTTTTCCTCTTCCCTGAACGTGTAACCAGGAGATCAGGGCAGGGGTGGGCCATGCTGCTACTGCAGCGTCTAAACCAGCTGGACCATGTGAAAGTCATGCTCAAAAAGGCTCATTCACGAGGTGTGTTCACTGAGATTTCCAGTGTCAGATGCCGTTTGCGTAAAGAAGGACAAGGCTGGGAGGCCCAAAAATCAAGTAAGGGAAGAATTTTCATCATCAAGCCTAAAGAAGATAGACCATTTAAAACTGAGCTCTAGGCAATCAAGTTGTAATGAGCATTTGCTTTTAGAGAATATTTATTTTAATTACTAAAAATGAATAAGTTTATAATACTTATTCATCTTCAATAATAGAAATATCTTAAGTATACATAAGTGGTCACTAAGTAGAACATGTGTGTGGTAAACAAAGATATGAAACAGTGAAAGGAGCAAAAGATACCAGTTATTCATGAGGCACCTGGTTACTGAATGTCTGTTATACACTAAATATGCATGAGACTTATGAGGTACTAAGTGCACAGAGGCACTACATATATATGAGCACTTAAAATACATGAGGTTTTAGTCTGGCTGCCCATTGGAAACACTCCATCCTGACCCCACATCCCTTCTGCCCAAGAAACACAAATGAAATAGAAATTAGCCAGCTGTTCACCTAGCTAATTGGCAAGCTGCTTCTGCTGACCAGTTACGTTTGTCTCTGAGTTTTTATGATAATGCAAGTATGTGTCAGTGGCCCACAGCACCTTCAGTCTGTAGACCTCTTGCCTGCACTTCAACTCTTTGCAGACAAAAATGAAAAAGAAAAGAAGGCGGCACTATTTAGAGTCACAATGAGTTAAACGTCATCCAATCCATTAAATGTACCATGTTATATTTAGAGGAAGAGGAAGATGATGGGAAAGAAGAAAAGTGAGGCTTCAACTCCCATCCCCAGCTTTTGAAGTGAGCAGGAAACAGACTGTAAAATCTATCGTGGAGGGAAAAATAAAAACATGAAAGGAAAAAGAAAATGTGAAGGAAAAGGTTCAGATTCAGAAAATCAATGTTCCTAATTGGTGCAGCCCCTCAGTTCTCAACATCACCATCCCCTCCCACGCCTTCAAAGAGCATGATGGCCTTTCAGAGGTGATGAGATCACTGCCATGATATTGTTTGCATAATAAATGCTAAATTTGATTGGAACAAAAAATAATAACCTCCATGAAAAGTCATAAATGCAACAAAACATAAAGAAATACTGAGACTGATTCTTGGGTCACCTCCTATTTTAAACCCCTGACTAGAAGACCTAAATAGACATTTCTCCAAAGAAGACATATGGATGGTCAATCACACTGAAAGATGCTCATCACCATTAATTATTAGAGAAATGCAAATCAAAACTACAATGAGGTACCATAGTCAGAACGGCCATCATTAAAAACTCTGCAAATAATAAGTGCTAGAGAGGGTATGGGGAAAATGGAATCCTTCTACACCGTTGGTGGGAGTGTAAACTGGTGTAGCCACTAAGGAAAACAGCATGCAGGTTCCTCAAGAAACTAAAAATAGAGTAGCCATATGATTTACCAATCCCACTCCTGGGCACATACTCTGATAAAACTCTAATTTGAAAATATATATTCACCCCTACGTTCATAGCAGCACTATTTATAGCCAAGACATGGAAACAACCGAAATGTTCATCAACAGATGAACAGAGAGAGAAAATGTGGTATATATATGCAATGGAATCTTAGTCATACAAATAACAAAATAATGCCATTTGCAGCAACATGGATGGCCCTAGAGATTATCACACTAAGTGAAGTAAGTCAGAAAGAGAAAAACAAATACCAAATGATATCACTTATATACGTAATCTAAAATGCAACACAGCTAAACATAGAAACATTTCTGGCTTACAGACAGAGAGAATAGTTTTGTGACTGCCAAAGAATGGGTGATGGGGAAGGAAGCACTGGTAGTTTGAGATTAGCAGCTGCAAACTATTATATACAGAGTAGATAAATAACAAAGTCCTACTATACAGTGTTGCTGCTGCTGCAGGGAACTGTAAATCAATATCCTGTGATAAACTACAATGGGAAAGAATATGAAAAAGAATATAGATATATATATACACACACATATATATAGCTGAATCACTTTGCTGTGCAGCAGAAATTAACACATTGTACATCTATAACACTCCAATAACATTTAAAAAAAATAAAATAAAACTCTTAGCCCCAATATTACCCAACGGTAACAGAATTAATAACAGCCATTTCAGAATGCAATTGTCTAGGATCTGCTATTATTTCAATTAATCCAGAGGACTATTACTATGCCTTATGTCTTATGAGCACTTTATTCTTGCTCCCAGTTCAGATTCTGAGGACTGAAAAGGACTACTTCTAGCTAACATGGAAAAAAAGGGGGGGGGTTAGAAGTTTTGTTTATTTGGAAGTCAGACCCTGGGCATCAGGATGATTACCCTTTACCATGGGATAAGAGATTGGGAAGACTGCTGTAGACAAGAACTGTATCTGCCCGGTGCCTCTCTCCTTCCTTTGGAAACTGCCCGTTTGCTCCCATGTTACTATGGTTACCACAGGAGCCAGTAGAGCAGAACTCCACACTGTGGCCACAGCTGATTGGTCTTGGAGTATCCACCTGATCCAGGCTGAACCAATCAAAATCTTCCCCACCAGTAATTTTGGCTCTGAGAGAGAAAAAGCTGTCACTCTGCAGATGGCTGCATTTCCACAGTGTGGAGGAAATCAGTCTGCAGAGAAAATACAGTAAACAACAGACAAACTGGGAACCCTCACAGGCTTCAGGTGCTGCTTCCAGGGATTTCTGAGATCCTGCTGCATTCCATGAAATATCTGGAGACGTCTATAATTTTTGAAACTCTCCTTGTTTAAGCTAATTTGAGTCGAATTCTATCACCCGCAAGAAGATCTCCTAAGTAACCTAAAAGACCATGGTCAAATGCATCTTTTACCTTGTATAATTCTGGAACAAAAAGGGAATAACTGAGTTGACAGCTGCATAAAATAAACAAAGGCATCTATAAATTCTGTCTCTGAAGTATAAAACCTGCACAAGCCACTGTCCCCACAGACCTCACATACAGCCAAAAAAAGAAATCACTTCTGAGTCTAAAAATGAGCTTCACCGTGCCTGGCATGTTTTTGGTGTCAGCGCACTGAGGACGACATGGGCTCCTCCTCACAGGTGTCTCTCACAGGGTGGCTTCTCCACTGTCTGAAGGGAAATGAGACAAGAAGACTAAGCGGAAATGAGAGACCGTTTTTCGTTTCGAAGGGGCACCTCACATCAAAAGGCATTTTAAACTCAAAATGGGTTAAAGACCTAAATATACGTCATGATACCATAGAACTCCTAAAAGAGAACACAGGCAAAACATTCCCTGATGTAAATCGTAGCAATATCTTCTTAGCTCAGTCTCCCAAGGCAATAGAAATGAAAGCAAAAATAAACAAATGGGACATAATCAAACTTACAAGGTTTTGCACAGCAAAGGAAACCATCAGTAAAACAAAAAGACAACGTATGGAATGGGAGAAAATATTTACAAACAGTGTGAACAACAAAGGCTAAATTTCCAAAATATACAAGCAGCTCATACAATTCAATATCAAAAAAATAAACAATTCGATAAAAAACAGGCCAAAGATCTAAATAGACATTTCTCCAAAGAAGATACACAGATGGCCAAAAAGCACATGAAAAGATGCTCAATATCACTAGTTACCAGAGAAACGCAAATCAAAACTACAATGAGGTATCACCTTACACTGGTCAGAATGGCCATCATCAGTTAAGACTACGAACAATAAATGCTGGAGACAATACGGAGAAAAGGGAATCTTCCATACTATTGTGAGAATGTAAATCGGTGCAGCCACTGTGAAAAACATTATAGAGGTTTCTTATAAAACAAAAAATAGATCTATTGCATAATTCAGCAACTCCACTCCATAAAAGACAAAAACTCTAGTTTGAAAAGATACATGTACCCCAATGTTCATAGCAGCACTTTTTACAATAGACAAGACATTGAAACAACCCAAGCACACATCAACAGACAATTGGCTTAAGAAGATGCGATATTTATATATATATATATATAGTTGATTACAATATTGTGTTAGTTTCAGGTGTACAGTAATTCAGTTTTATACATAAAACTGAACATACACATACACAGGAATACTACTCAGTCATTAAAATGAATAAAATATTGCCATTTTCAGCATTATGAATGGACCTAGAAAATACTGTATTTAGTGAAATGTCAGAGAAAGATATATATGATATCACTTATGTGTGAAATCTAAAAAATAATACAAATGAATATATATACAAAACAGAAACAGACTCACAAACATACAAAACAAACTTATGGTTATCAAAGGGGAAAGATGGGCAGGCAGGGATAAATTAGGAACATGGGATCAACAGATACATACTACATAAAGTAGATAAGCAACAAGGATTTACTGTTAAAAGCACAGGGAGATACATTCAACATCTTATAATAACTTATAATAGAAAAAAATCTAAAAATTATATACATAATTGAATCACTTTGCTATACACTTGAAACTAACACAATATTGTAATCAACTATACTTCAACATTTTGGGCTTCCCGGGTGGAGTCAGTGGTAAAGAACCCATCTGTCAATGCAGGAGACATAAGAGACCCAGGTTGAATCCCTGGGTCAGGAAGATCCCCTGGAGAAGGGCATGGCAACCCACTCTATATTCTTGCCTGGAGAATCCCATGGACAGAGGAGCCTGGTGAGCTACAGTCCATGGGGTCGCAAAGAGACAGACACAACTGAAGTGATTTAGCACACACATACTTCAAGGAAAAAAAAAAAAACAGAAACAAAAAAGTTCAAGGGAGCAAAAGGTAACTAAAAAGGATTTGAGGTGATGAAAAGTTGACCACAGAATTGTCCCTTGTTTCTAGCACTGTTAAAAAGATGGTCATGCCGAACTTTCTCTGAAATCAAGGTATGTGATCAGCTTTCTTTTAGAAAGGCAATAGGTTCCCATTGCCTGGGGTAAGCCCATCCCAGGCTCACAAGCAGGCTCTGCCACTTACCATGGCTGTGACTTCAGGCAGCGAGCAGGTGTGAGCTCGTTTCCTCATATTCTAATCGGGACAGGTACTATCTACCACGCAGCACTGCCCCAGCCTTGCTTGGAGCTGATGCTAAATAATGCAGGTAAATGTGCAAACTGAGGCTGCGAGAGAAGAAAAAGCCATGCCACCTTCTTTGGCAAAAGAGAGGTGAGGCCACAGTAAACGCTGAAGGGGCGAGGTGAGTTTTGAGTATTGGAGACTCTGTCGCTCTAACGAGTTGTGAATTTCGCAGCATTTCAGCCTGATCTTCAAGAAACATTCACCTAGGGTCTGCCAACGTCCTTCCAAACATGGGGCCTGGGGGTGGGTCAGGCCACCTGGAGCAGGCACAGGACCTATTGCCTGGAGATGTGACTCTACTCCTAATTCTCTTGGCTTTGAGCCTCACCAGCATTATTTCCCGTCTGTCTAGAAACCAGACTCTCTTTGGTGATGGTACCAAACTCTTCCTTGGAGTAGGAGGTTATTAGTTAAAATAGCATTAACTGTGCCAGGAATGTACCCAGAAAGTGCCAAGGAAGAGAGAAGATTAACAGGCTGCTCGGGGTCTGGGAGAGAAGGCCCAAAGTCCATGCAGGAAGAAGTCAGGGGTAGGCTGGAGGGAAGGGGCTCACCATGGTCCAGCAAGCCTATGTAACAAGCATCCCTTTCAAAGGCCAGTAAGAGCCATTTTCAACCCCGGCAAGATGAATAAACCTCTACTGGTTTTGAAAGGCCTTCAAATCAATCTTTTTATAAATGTCTCACATACCTAACTGTACTTTCTACCGTCAGAACTATAGCCATAGATACACGGACCACAGAACTCTGAAAGTGTGGCTAAAAATAAATGAAGACCTTTGCCCTAAAACATATGACATACTTCCCAAACCCTGCACTAAATTTCAGGCATCCAGTGACCCCTCAAATATCTGGACCTCCCACACCAAGAGGGATTCCAACTCACCTCCAACAGTGCAGGGGCTGCAGGCATGGATGGCCACATATTACCCATGCCATGTAACAAGGGATCATTTGAAAATATGAGTGTTTACTGTCTGGTCTAGTGACCTTTTGTTTTCAATCCCTTTAAGCAGCTCTGTCATACGCCTCCTACTTTGACATTCTGCTATGATAAAATACTTTGTTTACCTACACGTCTACTAGATGCTAAGGTACATGAGATGAAGACTGTGTCTTATTCAATTTTGTGTCTTTGTTGTTGAATGAATGCTCTTTAACCTTTTATTAACAACAACAACCTCTTCCTTGGAGTGAGTGTCCCTTCCCCACTTTCAGTGGCTCCAGTAGAACTGTCAATCATGAAACTCTGTCAACCCAGCTCCTTCAGAGGAGCACATGACCAAGGTATGTCCAGTGCTCTTGACCACAGTCATTGGCCAAGGTATAACTATGTGAGCAGAACCAGGGCAATCAGAGTCCTATGCTGGGATTTCACATCGGGACTCTGGAAACAAAAACTCCCTTTTGTCTGGAAACATGTGGCTATTTGTGGTCATCACCTCCTTCCAAAACAGTTCACGTGCAGTAGGAGAACATAAGACCAAAACCTCAAAAGTGACAAAGCTGAGAGAGTATACCTGGATACAGCCGTACCTGAAGCCTATCCATCAGTTTCCCTCAGTTACTCGAACCAATAAATTTCCTTTTCCACTTGAGCTTGTTATAATTGTGTTTCTATCACTAGCAGCCAGAAGAGTCCTGACTATAACATTAAACCTTATTTTCCTCAACTGAAGATGAAAAGGTTTGGAGTATGACATTAAGGGCTTCACTGGTGGTTTCAGTGGTAAAGAATCCGCCTGCTAATGCAGGACACACAGGAGTTACAGTTTCAATCCCTGGGCCGGGAAGGTGCCCTGGAGAAGGAAATGGCAACCCACACCAGTATTCCTGCCTGGGAAATCCCATGGACAGAGGAGATTGAGGTAGCAGAGTCGGACAGGATTTAGCAACTGAGCACACACAGGCACACACACATAATGTTCAGTCTCTCCCAAAGCCTCAGAGTTTAGACATTTCTTACCAAATGGTTTAGGCAAGTATAAAGGCCAAGCAGTGGAGAAAGAAACAAAACCAGTATGGGCCTGAAATTTGCTTGATATTTCATTCAAATCTCAGACCTAGCACCTAAAACAATGTCTCATACATAGTTCGGTTCAGTCAATCAAGGAATGAGTGTCCGACTCTTTGCGACCTCATGGACTGCATCACGCCATGCCGCCCTGTCCATCACCAACTCCCGGAGTTTACACAAACTCAAGTCCATCGAGTCGGTGATGCCATCCAGCCATCTCATTCTCTGTCATCCCCTTCTCCTCTTGCCCCCTATCCCTCCCAGCATCAGGGTCTTTTCCAATGAGTCAACTCTTCGCATGAGGTGGTAGGTCTTGTTTAATATTTTCAAGTTAACTACAGGCAATGCCAAGCGTTGTGGTCCAGAGATTTTCACATTTCTAGGATGTGTTTCNAAATCCCAGGACTGATCTCCTTCAGAATGGACTGGTTGGATCTCCTTGCAGTCCAAGGGACTCTCAAGAGTCTTCTCCAACACCACAGTTGGTGTCAATTCTTCGACGCTCAGCTTTCTTCACAGTCCAACTCTCACATCCATACATGACCACTGGAAAAACCATAACCTGTAAACCATCACAAATACCTCCAATTATAAACATTTCTCTGGGAACGAGATGGTGTACGAGTGTTGGGGCACTTCTGTGATACATATCTTTTATTTACACATGGCCTGCTTTTTGAGGGCAGGGGAAAGAAAGCAAAGACAGTTATTCTTCTTTTCCGTGATGAGAGCATTCTCATGAAGGATATCTCGGTTTTGTGCATCTCAATCTTTTTTAAAGTTTTGGCATGTTCATTTGTAGAATGAATGACAGCGAATAAGCTTTCCCTGCCCACATTTGGTTGTCCAAATGAGCCCCTGTATCAACTCTTTTAATTTCCCAGATGGCTTAGTGGTAAAGAATCTGCCTGCCAGTGCAGGAGATGCAGGTTTGATCCCTAGGCTGGGATGATTCCCTGGAGGAAGAAATGGCACTCACTCCAGTATTCCTCCCTGGAGAATCTCATGGACAGAGGAGCCTGGTGGGCTACAGTCCATGGGGTCGCAAAGGGTTGGACGGACTGAGCACACACATCACACAGGCTCCTTTATGTGTCCCTGTTCATATTTATGGGCATGGTTTTTGCTCATATTTATGGGCTGAAGCCCCCTCCCAACTTACCAATTGAAATTCAGTTGCAGCCTCTCCTCTATAAATGAGTTCCCCATGTGCTCTGAAAATATTATTTAGCAACAGATGGTCATGTAAATCAAATGCAAATCAAATCAGCAAAATGTATTCTATCTAATATCAAAATAAATTAATAGAGCTGCTATAATGACATATCAAGGAATATAAAATGACTGAGAAAATAAAGCAATAAATCATTTTAGCAGTTTCAAGTATTGATCTTTTAAATTTTTCGCCATTTTTTTTTTTTGGCTGGCAAGCTGTCTCCTGCTATATGAAACTGTAATTGTCTGAACCATAATTTGACTTACAGAATCATATCAAACTCTCAACCATGGTCCCCAAACCATAATTTGACTTACAAAGTCATATAAAATTCTCAACCATGATATTTGGTACGTGTCTTTCATCCTAAGTAAACATCTCAGTATAAATGGTTTCATTTTGCATGCTGAATCTTCTACTGAACTAAGTAATTTCACTAAAGAATTTCTTAGCCGTTACAGTATTGCTTGATACTTCTATTTATTCAATATTTCTGTTACCAACTAACTCATAAAAATGTTTATTGAAATGTCCTATTAAAGAATTGGTTTAATTTTATCAACTTATGTTCACCTGCAACCCGTGAAGTTTCATGAATATCAATCAGCCATGCGGATGGAACTTCCATGATGCTTTTTACTTTTGTCATCAAATGTGCGATTATATATAATTTATTTAAAAATGAATAATTTTCTCTTACAGTTGATGTTTCATTACTTTAAATATTCTTTATTTTTTCTTTATACGTATTTATATATGACCTATATCTTCATTGGACTTCCCTAGTAGCTCAGCTGGTAAAGAATCCTCCTACAATGTAGGAGACCCAGTTTCAACTCCTGGGTCAGGAAGATCTGCTGGAGAAGAGATAGGCTACCCATGCCAATATTCTTGGGCTTTCCTAGTGGCTCAGCTGGTAAGGAATCCACTTGCAATGAGGGAGATCTGGGTTTGATCCCTGGGTTGGGAAGATCCTCTGGAGAAGGGAACCCACTCCAGTATTCTGGCCTGGAGAATTCAGTCATGGGGTTGCAAAGAGTCAGACTGAGTGACTTTCACTGTTATATTTTTCATTATCTCATCTTTTCTCATTACCTTCTGCTTCTTTCTTACTTTCTATATTTAGCTTTATAAGTGTAACAACTCCATCATTCATCAAAGTAATTTTTCATCTTTAATAACTGAAATATTTCTTTCTTATAAAACAAAACAAAGTTTTGAGGTATGTTAGAATATTATTTACTTGAATCAAGTCTCTAATTTGTCTCCTAGAATATTATTTATTGATACTTAAGCCACATTTAAAATTTTTTCCCAAATATTTAACCACTCCCATTTCAGTTTCCTGCTCTATAGGAATTATCCAAGTTTCACATTTAAATATAAAGTCCTCAGCTGTTTAAGCCCCCTCTGTAGGTAATCTAATTACCACTCAGTACTCAGAATCACAGAGCCAGACCATCTATACCCTTGACTCTTGCAATGGGCACTATGGGCGTGGACCAGCACTAGACGCCCGGCAGCTGGATGTGCCTGTTCTGCGCCTGGATGCCCTCAGACCTGCTCCTTGCGCTTTCCCCGCTCTGCTGTGTATCGAAAGGGCAGCCTGCAGCCTGCAAACCCCCTTCTCGGCTGTCAGCTGTGTTCAGCCCAATGGGAGGTGCTGGTGGGGATGGAAATTCAGGAGAAGAAGAGAAACCAGGGTGTTTCTCTCATCCCTCCCTCCAGCAGCATGTCTAAGAGCATCTCCATCTCGTCTGCAGCTCCAGCACTGCCACGCAAGCCCCGGGCTCTGGTACCTACCGTCGCCTCCTCCCCTCTCTCAGCCCAGGGATGGAGGGCCTGCTCCTGGACTTACATGGTCCCTGGGTGATTCAGAACCTCTCCATCCCCTGGAGAACCGAATTCCTGCATGAAATCTCCTTTGCTATCTCAGTTAACCTTTGGCTGATGTGTTGCAATTTCAAAGCCCAGTGACAACATCCTGTGGGGAGGCGCTGCTCCCTCTCCCCCTGGCCATGGGCTCTGCCTTCAATACCTCCTGTGGCTTGGATCTGCCTGTTGCCAGCTCTTCTCAGCTCTGATTTCAGCAACATCTTTTTGTTTGTGGCTTGAACTTTCATATGGAGGAAGAAACTACGTCATGGAAAACTGCTCACACTGCCCATCCCTGCTCTGCCAAGAGCCAGCTGTGAAACACAGGCCAACACGCCCCTGGTGGAGATCAGGATGAGCTAGTGCAGTGAACACCTGTCCATTGACTGCGGACAGAGCAGAGGGCTTCTCTGCGGAAGTGGGTGTCCAGCCTTAGAGGAGAGCTGGCCCCACGTGAAGGTGACTAGAAAGCCTGGCTAGCTTCTGCTGTGTTAGGGTGAGGGGAGGGAGGAACTCAGCTCAGGCACAAAATGTTAGGGGCATCAGGAACCTCAGTAATCAAGACAACTGGTATTTTTAAAGCAATATTTTTAAAGGTCAAAATCAATGCTCCCAATCTCTATATGAAGAAAATAACAACATTTTCAGTGAAGACAGGATTGAACACACAGTGACTGAGATCACATTGAGGTAAGTCATGCAATATCCATCTTGGTCAGGTTTTGATCATTTTCTCACATGGACTTTTTTGTATTAATTTTGATTTTTTTAAAAATTTGTGACTTTCCACTTGGCAATGATTTCTTGGCTACAATACCAAAAGCACAGATGACCAAACAAAAAAAGATGAAGTTCATCAGAAGTAAAGACTTTTGTGAGTCCCAGGACATGATCAACAGATGAAAGAGACTAGGAGAATGGGAGAAAATATTTGCAATTTACACATCTGATAAGAGATTAAGATCCAGAATATTTAAAGAGCTTCTAAAACTCAATCACAAAACCCGCAACAATCATCTGAGAACAGGGCTTAAACTTCTCTGCAAGAAGATATACAAATGATCGATAAGCACATGGAAAGATGCTCAGCATCACTAAATATTAGAAAAATGTAAATCAAAACTGCAGTGAACCACAACCTCATACCTATGAGGATGCTCCTGCTGCTAAGTCGCTTCAGTCGTGTCCGACTCTGTGCGACCCCAGAGACGGCAGCCCACCAGGCTCCGCTGTCCCTGGGATTCTCCAGGCAAGAACACTGGAGTTGGTTGCCATTTCCTTCTCCAATGCATGAAAGTGAAAACTGAAAGTGAAGTCGCTCAGTCATGTCCCACTCTTAGCGACCCCATGAACTGCAGCCTACCAGAGTCTTCCGTCCATGGGATTTTCCAGGCAAGAGTACTGGAGTGGGATGCCATTGCCTTCTCTGCATGCATTGTTAGTGGGAATGTAACATAGTATGTTACATTCTATGTAACAGCAGTTACAACTGCTGTGAAAGACAGTGTGGATGTTCCTCAAAAATTTGAAAATAGAACTGCTGCCAGATGGCCCAGCAATTGCACTTCTGAGTGTTTAACTAAAAGAATTTAAAGCAGGGACTCAAACAGATGTTTGTATACTCAGCATTATTTCTAAGAGCTACCATGTGAAGTAAGCCAGGTGTCCACTGATGTAGGAACAGATAATCAAAATGTGGTCTCTCAAACAATGGAATACTATTCAGTCTTTTAAAAGGATGGAAATTCTAGCACATGCTACAATGTGGATGAACCCTGAAGACAGTATACTAAGCAAAATAAGCCAGTCGCAAAGGGACGAATGCTGTGTGATTCCACTTC
>SJYV01011142.1:1031731-1072523 GCA_006410875.1 Neotragus pygmaeus | reverse complement strand
GGGCGGGGGGGGGCGGGGGGGGGGGGGGGGGGGGGGGGGGGGGGTTCAGGATGGGGAACATGTGTACACCCATGGCAGCTTCACATCAATGTATGGCAAAAACCAATACAATATTGTAAAGTAATTAGCCTCCAATTAAATAAATTTATATTTAAAAAAAAGAATAAAAAGTAAAGCTATAGAAACAATATCAGGTACTGAATAAATGCTAGTTTAGTTACCCCTACCCCCATAACATTTCAGTTCTCATCTTCCTTCAAAATCCTTTGACCCTCAACTATCACAGATCTCTCTCCCTTTCCAGCCAAGCTCCTCAAATGATGTGAACCTGCCCCTCTGCTCCTCTCTCCCGCGTCCTTTCTCTGAGCCGCTGTGAGAGTCGGGCTGCGCCTGGACAGATCTGATCACCCACTGGGTTTCTGAGGGGCTAGATCACCACTGGCCATGTGGTCACGGGCAGGTGGAGGGGGTGGATCTCCTTCCCCATCTCAGGGAGCACCCTCCAGACACTAGTCGACCTCATCCCAGTGCACGAGGGTGCTTCCTGGGCACAGTACCCGGTGTGAGGTTCTGTAAATGATCCAAAGCAATATCTCGCACCACTGTTGTTGCTGTTCTGTCGCTCAGACATGTCCAAATCTGTGATCCCATAGACTGCAGCACGCCAGGCTTCCTTGACCTTCACTATCTCCCTGAGTTTGTGCAAACTCATGTCTGTTGAGTCAGTGATGTCATCCAACAATCTCATCCTTTGTCACCCCCTTCTCTTCCTGCCCTCAATCTTTCCCAGCATCAGGGTCTTTTCCAATAAGTAGGCTCTTCGCATCAGGTGGCCAAAATATTGGAGCTTCAGCTTCAGCATCAGTCCTTCCAATGAATATTCAGGGTTGATTTCCTTTAGGATTGACTGGTTTGATCTCCTTGCTGTCCAAGGGACTCTTAAGAGTCTTCTCCAACACCTCAGTTCAGAGGCAAAAATTCTTCTGGGAGTAATTCATCCATTTGAGGAAATACACTGCTTTCTCAGCTCCATACCTGAAGAATCTGCCAGGAGGAGAGCTCCAGAAAAAGAATTCTTATCCATCAATAACCCACTACACACCAGGATCTTCTCATACACCAGCCTATGCAATTCGTCTTCCAGTCCTACAAACTGGGCACTGTGATTGTCCACATTTTGCAGGTGAGGACACTGAGGCTCAGAGGAGGTGAGTAACTCGCAGTGGGTCACCTGTGTGGGAGGGTGGAGTCAGGATTTGCAACCACGACTGTGTGTCTCCCTTGACCACACCTTTTCTGGGATCCAGCTTACCAGCATTTCTCCAAAATGTCCATGTGCCTGAGAGTTGCCTGTGTTCCTGTTAATTCTGACTCACAGGTCTGTGACCTCAGAGTCTGCCTTTCTAACAAGCTCCCGGGGATGGTGCTGCAGCCGGTGGACTTCACTTTGAATAGCAAGACAGGAGAACAGGCAGAATCAAGCATACATATAACCCAGAGAGTCACTGGGGTCTCCCTGGTTTAAGGGTGCATCATCTAAACTGGTACTCTTACCTGCAAAATCCCATGGATGGAGGAGCCTGGTAGGCTGCAGTCCATGGGGTCGCTAAGAGTCAGACAGGACTGANTCCTTGCCTATTAATCTCTCCCCACGAATCAATCTCCTTCGATGCAACAGAGGCAGGTTCAAGTCGGGTCCACACAAGTGGCAGGTAAACGGTACAAAAGAGGAAAGATGCGGGAAGGGGGCTGGGAGGCTGCAGACACACCAGGAATGCCTTACTTCTGTCTTGTAAAATGAATTCAATTTTGTGACCGCAACATACCCACAGGAACATGTATTATGACTTTTTATGGAGCGGCGGACACGACTGAGCGACTTCACTTTCACTTTTCACTTTCATGCATTGGAGAAGGAAATGGCAACCCACTCCAGTGTTCTTGCCTGGAAAATCCCAGGGACGGGGGAGCCTGGTGGGCTGCCGTCTATAGGGTTGCACAGAGTCGGACACGACTGAAGCGACTTAGCAGCAGCAGCAGCAGATAAATGACTCCGCCCCAAAATGCTAAGTCTGTCTATATGGATAGTCAAATGCTGTGTTTGCTTGAAGTTCACTGAAAAGCATCCCTGTAGGAGGTCCACCTTGGACTCGCCCTGAGGGTTAGTCACTGATGTGCTGAAGGGCGGTGGTGCTGGCTTTTCACATGATACTCAGCCCTCTTCTGTGACCTCCCTGCCACAGTGAGCAGGAACGCAAGGTAGGATGCTTGTGGTCACCAGAGCATAGACTCTGCAGAAGGTCAGGCCTGATGAAAACTTGGACTGGCTCTACCACACCAGAACGCATCCTGTCCACCCCTTGAGTCAGGCAGAAGACAAAAACAAACAAAACACAAGGTGATTATAATAACAGCAGCAGCTGACAGGCACTGAGAACCTAAAACAGCATGTGCTGAGCGGTTACTGTCACTACTCTCCGCTGGGAGCTGGGGTTCACCGTTGTACCCATTTCATAAATAAGCAAACAGGGACCTCAAAAAATGTAAGTGACTTGACTCTCATCACACGGGTGAAATCAGGATTCTGGTCTCAAGTGTGTGATCTCAAATCCCACAGCACTTTGTTAGCTGTGTGAGCCTGAGCCCGAGGCTGAAGCTCTTGAGCTTTCACATTCTTACGTGCAAAACAGGAGAGATAATACCCAGAGCCAAGACGAGAGCAGGGCTCTGACTCCAGTGCTGTCACTGCTCACTCAGTTCTCAGCAGACGTCAGCCCAGTGCCCACAGCAGAGCTGGGACGACTGGCTGAAACAGATGGGAACCCCCGCCTGACGTGTCTTTGCATCTAACCCCTTTCTTCTGTCTCACCCTCCTCCTCACCCACGCATACAATGGAAACCCAGGCTAATCACTTCTCAAGACAAACAGAGCAAATGTGGGTGGTTATTTAGATTTAATACTCTTCTCTTATTAGGTACCATGTTGGTCTCAGCTCTTCTGAAGAGATATTTCTCCCTTAAAAAAAAAAAAAGCACACACACAAACAAACTGGGAATTGCACAGTACTTCTCCCTGGTTACCATTCCGTCTCCTCCCAGGTTATAATTGGGCTTCGCTCTCCTAATTACCCGATGAGCTTCACTGCTTCCAAACCAACACCATACACCAGAACACTCTGAGTCAGCATGTCCCTGTTTCACACGCTGCAGTCCACAGAACATGACAGTCATGATAATTAACAGGGATGGAGTTACATGATGTGCCAGGGACTGTTCTAAGTATTCTGCCTACATAATCTAAATCTTAGAATAACAGGAAGATGGGTTCTTCTGCTATGCTATACTGTAATGTTAATACATTACAGTGGCACTACATATTACCATATTTTATACATTTACATGTATGGCCTTGCTGCTGCTAAGTCACTTCAGTCGTGTCCAACTCTGTGCGACCCCAGAGATGGCAGTCCACCAGGCTCCCCCGTCAGTGGGATTCTCCAGGCAAGAACACTATACACATTTAAATATACAATAATGGTAACTTCATATCATAATATGTTTTCACGTAATATTGTATATTATTATGGCATAATGGGGATATGACCATTATCCCATTTTAACAGACAGGATAAACTGAGGTCCAGAGAGGTTAAACCAGATGCCAGAAGTCACATAGCTGGTAGGTAGCCAAGGTGGGATTCATACCCAGATGTGTCGGATTCCAGATTCAGGGGATGTAGCCCCTCTCAAACAGAGAGAAGCCCCACCAAAGAGGGCTTCCACGTGTTTGGAAGAATGCAGCCTGGGGGTTCCTTGTGGGAGGGCAGTGGTTTAGCGGGGCCTCACACTAAGAGGTCTCATAGACAAAGAAAATGCATCAGAGCAAGTCCATCAGTCCAGGGCACTCTTGGGCAACGTGATCACATCCCCGGTGGCTGGGGAAAGTGCCAGGAAACCTACCTAGAAGACGGCTCTCTCCGAATGCTGCTCCCCACCCCGGCATTCCACCACCAGCCAGGCTTCCAGATCATTCACCTTGGCTGCAGCCCCTTTTAACAATCTCATCTGGCATCAGGAGTCCCCTGATAGTCTCCTTCTCTCCAGCCAAACACTACCACCCACGTGGCCTCGAAGGACGGCTCCGGGGAGTAAAAGGCACCCTCCTGAGAAGGCTCTTGAGGAAGCCCAGGGGAGCTGGCAGGCAGGAAGGACAGCATCTCAGAAGCCAGTCAAAGCCAGGTGGGCGCCACAGAAGGGGCAGCCAGTCCTGGGTATGTTTCTCTTCTTTTACAGGCAACTTCTTTGCACCGTCAGCAAAAGTCCAAGGGAGAAAATGGCACTCGGTTTTACAGGCTTCTCAGATCCAAGCTACACTGGGGGGAGTTCTCTGAAGTATATGGGGTCCTCAGGCCCCTACATGACCCAAGTCTGTGTACGGCATGTGCACACGCAGTTAGGAAGCACAGCCCACCCACGGATGTCAGGGGGGCAGTGCTGACCAGGGATCACCCGCCTCCACCTCCACCCTCCACAGAGGGAGGGGTGATGTGCGCCAGGGCCGGGTGAGCGGCAGGATAGAGACTGCAGAGACGGGAGGTGCAGATTCTTGACTGGAAGGAGGCTACAATCTTGGGAAAAACTGGCAAGAAAAGTTACAAGCTCTCCACACTAGCGAGAGCTCACAGTAGATACAGAAATGCCCAAGGTAAGAGTGAAAAGTCAGGAGTCAAGGTGCATCTAGGGAAAGATCTCAGATTCAGGAGTGTGCGTGGCTGGAATCACAATAAGGTCAGGAGTGACAGGCCTCAGGGTTAGAAACAGAATGAATTTTCCCACCACGTTAAACAAATGTGACTCTCTCCCACCACCAGAGAATGATGACTGTATGCACAGCATCTCTCAAGCGCGGAGGCCGGCTGCTGCCGCTGCCAGCTCTGTGGGGGCTGAAGTCTGGGGCTAAGACCTGGGGCTCCAAGAGTGCCTCCCTCCCTTTCTGCTGGGGGACTTCAGCCAGGCCACCTACTTTCTACTCCCCCTGAGTCTCCATCTTCTCATCTGGAAAATGGGGATAATAATCTCTTTTTATAAAAATGAAAAATTAATGTGCTATAAAAAGGGAATAAAAATAGTTGATTTAAAAACAACAATGTATTATACAAATGTTTAGCAGAGAGTCTGACATTTAATAGCTGTTCAAACTTGCTGTTATTATTATTGAGTCAATGTAACCAGTATGGAAGATATCACTTGCCATTTTCATTGGGAGGCTCCTATCAGAGAGACAATGAAATTTATAACTGAGTCTTACAAATTGTGTAATGTAAGTAAAATAAAACAAAGGCTTTAACGTGCTATGAATATTTTGTTAGGTGACAATAACATGGTCATAAATATGAACATAATGCAACTGTGAAAAGAGCCCTGCCATTCTACTGATATTTCCTGGTTTCCCACTCCCTTCTTCCTTTTCAAAGATTACCACCTTTGCCAGCATGTTTTATGTGTTGCAAATATTTTAATATCTTAACTGTCAGCCCAGAGCATCTTGCTAACAAAACTTTCCTTGAATTTCTTTTCTTTTGTTTTACCTCTCTCTCCATGAAAAGCTGTAGAATTACTAGGAAAACAGCTATACTTTATAAGCAAAACTAAAGCCAGGTATTTCTTATTCTGGTTGGACCATCGAAGATGTGGTGATTTCTTTCACTTAAATGTCTTTTTAGTTTCTGTTTTAAGTATATAATCAAGGATGGCCTGGCAGGTGCTTATCCCAGTGAAGACCCAAGTCTTCCTGGAGAAGCTCACTGGAAAGAGATCTCATCACTTTGGCTTGTCTTTCTCTTAAATATAAATAGAAAGGCACTACTTGGTACATGTTTCTGTAGCTCACTGACTCACACTCAGCCTCATTCCAGTCACGCCATGGCTGCAAGTCCAGCTTTTTACTTCTGGTAAATTATGGAAAAAAGAACTACAGAACCTCAAATTGCTCAGCTGGTTCAATCACTCAACACCAGTTACATCCTCTTTACAACAGTCCTTTCAGGAATACACCCTGAAAGAGAGCCTTCTCTCCTTGGAGAATGAATCTGTAGCTCTTTATGTATAATAGACTCTCATTAATTTCTTTCCCTTTCCTTCCTGAGCACCTACCACACCCCTACACAATGCCACACGTTAGAGAGACTGTGGCGAAGGAAACAGATCAGTTCCTACTTTCATGGAGCTTGCAGAACAACCAGACCAAAAATTGCGGGGGGGCTGCTGTGGACAGTGTGGTGGTAGGAAGAGCCTCAATCAAGGTTTGCAGAGCTAGAAGAAAGACTCGGCCAGGTGATGAGAAAGGGAACTGCAGGCCAGGCCCCAGGAAAAGCATGCTCAAAGTGCAGGAGGCAAAAAACTGATCTTTGAAAAGATTAATCAAACAGACAAAACTGGCAAAACTGATCAAGTTAAAAGGGGGCAGGGAGAACACTACAAATACTATTATGGATGGAGGCATAGAGCTATAGACACAACATTAAGTTAATGACAAAACACTGCTAGCAACGCCTCGACATCGTTAAATTTGAAAACTTAAAACATATATTCCTTCAAAAGATATAACTTGTCAAAAATATCTCAAGGAGAAATACAAAACCTAAAACCTCAATAACTAATAAAAAAAAAATGAAAGAAAGCATCAGACCAGACAGTTATATTGATGAATTCTACAAAACTTTCAAAACAGATCATTCCAATCTTAGCCAGGCTGTTCCACAGAAAATAAAAGAGTCCAGAGGTAAGCAAAGACAACACATTTGAACAACTGGAATTAAAACTATGACAACTGAAATTCTGTGAATAAGGAAATGGATTAAATGAAGCTTTATTCATTAGCTATACTCATTCTTATCAAATGGAAGACAACATAGAATTATATAATAATGAAAAATCTTTAAAAAAAAAAAAAGAATGAAAATTCAAGTCACAGGAGATACCCATATGGTATGATGCTATTGAGGAATGCACAAAGTAACACCCTGTTTATGGCCACATGTAATAGAAATGTAAGACTAAACAGGCTGTATCAACTGCAGAAGGCAGCTTCCTTCCCTCTGGGGATGAAGAGGGGAGAGCGACTGGGTGGAGCGCACATAAGGTTTCCTCTCTGCGTGGAATGTTTCCGCTATTCACATAAAAATTCTGAAGCCAACAGGGCAAAATGTTGCTGCTTATTCAATCTATATGGGGATACAGAGGTGGATATTATAATAGCTGATATTTTGCTATATGGGTGAAAAATTGTAGAACTAAAAATAGTAATAAACAGGAATAAATCACAGCAAAGCTATGTAACAAAATCTCAAGCATCTGTTAAGAATAGTAAGGTAAATCTAAATCCTCACTAGCAGAAACCTTAAAATATGTGAAATAAGACACAAGACAACCTGTAAACCCATTGAGGGTCACACACACACACACACACACACACACACACACACAGAATCAGCAGTGTGTGTGCAGGGTGAGGGCCCTGGAAGGGCGCCTGACTGTTGACAATGGCTGATGACATGGCTGGGCTGGGGGTTAGGCGGCATAAATGTGGACATTACTGTTTACATTATCTATTTTTCAATCATTACTATGGGAATCTATTGTGCATATAATGGAAATCATAATGATGTTTATAAAAAGGCCCTGACAGGTGGAGGCGGTGGCAGAGAGGCATGAGAGGAAGCGGAGCAGGTAGCCAAGGTGGAGCCTTAAAAGCTGGGCTTGGGGGTAACGGGGTGCCGCTGAAATTGTAAAGTGAGGAGTGACATGATGTGGACTGCCTTTAGAAAGATCCCTGTGGATAAACTGGGAGACTAGGACTGACCGTCCCCAACTCTTTGAGAGAGATAAGCTTCATCTAAATTATATCATCTGGTTGATGATTGTCATTTATAACTTGATTGCTACTTCTGTCTTGGGTATTCCTTGGAAAAGGTGTACAGATTTTAAGTACGTTTTGTCTATAGATTATAAGATAAAGTGAAGCATGTGTCTCCTGATACTGTTTAAGCTGACCTGTCTTTATACTTAAAATGTCTTTTAACAGTAGGCTTCCCTGGTGGCTCAGATGGTAAAGAACCTGCCTGCAATGCAGGAGACATGTGTTCAATCCCTGGGTCAGGAAGATCCCCTGCAGAAGGAAATGGCAACCCACTCCAGTATGCTTGCCTGAAGAATTCCATGGACAGAGGAGCCTGGCAGGCTACAGTCCATGGGGTCCCAAGAGTTGGACACAACTGAGCAACTCTCATTCACTCACTCAGGACTATACACACTACATAAAACAGATAACTAATAAGGAATGGCTGTACAGCATAGGGCCTCTGCTCAACACTCTGCATGGCCTGTATGGCCCAAGAGTCTAAGGATAAATAAACAAAGGCAGTGGATATGTGTATACGTGTAACTGATTCACCTTGCTGTACACCTGAAACTGACACATTGCAAATCAGCTACACTCCAGAAAAAATTTTTTAAAAAGAAAGATCCATCAGGCTAGAGAGAGGAGAAGATAGCTGAGGGGAATCCAGGGTGAAGGCAGAGACCCACGGGGAGGCTCCTGGAAACATACAGATCCACTGCAGCCTCTCTCACGGGACATCTTGATGATTCTGAAGGCAAAGAAGTCAAGTCTGTTCAGACTTCTCTCCCATTCTCCACCCATGTGCCTGTTATTTTTAGAACAGCACTCATTGTTCAACAGAAATATCATGTGGGCTACATATGTAATTTAAAATTTTCTATGAGTCACATTAAAATGGTAGAAAAAAAAAAGCAAGTAAGTTTAATTTTAATAATACAGTTTCCTGAGCCCAATATATCCAGATAGTATTATCAGTTCAACATGCAATCAACAGGAGAAAATTAGAAATATGTTACATTTTTTATACCAAATTTTCAAAATCCACTGAGTATTTCACCCTTGCAGCACATCTTAACTGGCACTAGCCATGTTTCAAGTGCTCAGCAGGGACAGGTGGCATGTGTCTACCTTACTGGACAACTCAGTTATAGAAAAACAGCACTTACAGTTTCAAAGAGCCTCAAACTTTGAAAATTCACTGCTCTATATTTCAGCAGTTAGTGACCACTCAAAATGTGTAAGTTGAGACCCACATAAAGTGGGACATTCTCCAAAAAGCTATCTGTATCCATCTGAATTCAGAAGCATTCAAAGGTACAAAGTATTTTTACAAAGGCTTTAGAGACATAGTCTCTAGAAAAACCAATGGAGATGATCTTTAGGTCACCTGCCTACTTGAATGGAGCAACAAATGAAATTCTTTCCCAAATGGAGCATATCTCAAACAAATGTTTATGATCTATTGCTAAATAATAAAGAATTGCTCTAACCAAACTAATTCCAAAATTAACTAAAAAGAAGAGATTGAAATGATTTTTAAACTCATGAAATTATTATATTTATAATTCCCCTTTTGTGAAAGGTTTGTTCAGGTTTATTTACTCATTTATATAAAGGGATTCTCTTTTCTGTTATTGATATGTAATGGCTCTTTATATATTCAGGATACAGGATGAAGCAAAGTGTCTAGCACATAGCTGATGCTCTAGTAACCATACTGAAAATACATAAAATTTTGATCAAATAATGAATGAAAATGGATAAACAAAATGTGATACACATGCATAAAATGGAGTGTTATTCAACCACAAAAAGGATGACGTCCTGATAAATGCTACAACATGTAACCATCTTGAAAACCTTATGCAAAGTGAAAAAAGTCAGACACAAAAGGCTATATACTGTTTGATTCCATTTACATGGAATACCCAGAATAGGCAAATCCATAGAAACAGCAGACAAGTGGTAGCCAGGGGCCAGGGTAAGAGAGCAAATGGACAGTGGCTATTTAATGCATGTACAGTTTCCTTTGAGGGTAATTTTTTAAAAGTTCCAGAATGAGATAATGGTGACATATGCACAATACTGTGAATGTACTTAATGCCACTCAATTATTATAACACTTAAAATTGCTAATACTTCATTATGTATAGTTTACCACAATTTTTTAAAAAGTGAGGGTAGAGTAAAGCTTGTTGTTGTTCAGTGGCTAGGTCATGTCCAATTCTTTGCAGCCCCATGTAATATAGCACACCGGGCTCCTCTGTTTGCAATTTTCAGGCAAAATAAAAGATACGTATCTCATGGAAAAAATGCTCATGAATAATAATGCAAAGTAAAATGCTATTATATTAACTATTCCGGAAAAGGGAAATATGTAAATAAAAGCCAGGAGACCATTCTGTACAGCTTGGGAACTGACAGAAATGGCTTAGATGAGAAGTTTTACTGGTACCGTGAGAAACCAGCCCTACTAGTCTGTTTCCGAGGCACATATTTACGTGAATTATTCAAGAATGAGAAAAATTCCCACAGCCTCTGGCTTTCTGTGCTTCCTCCCACTCTCCACCCCCAACTGGGTGTCTGTGCTCAGAGATTCTGCAGCATTACCCATTCTGTCTTCTGCTCCCAGCTCACAAGCCCTTCTGCTGTGCTGCTTCTTACACTGGAGCTTCCTGCAAAGCTAGTATCTTCAGGACAATTTTTCATGAGTGCAATCTTCCAGAAGACAAACTGCTATTGACAAATTTCAGTGACTCTCAGGTGGAGCCATCAAGGGAGAGTTGGGCACAGTGGTTAAGAGCGCAGATACTAGAGCCATCTCTGCTATTCACCAGCTGTGTGACACTGGGCAAGTGACCTAACCTCTCTGTTCCTACTTCTCCCTTCTGTAAAATGGAGGTTATAACACTCATTTACACAGTGCACTCATAACACAGTGCCACTGTGTGGATTAAATGAGTTAATATATGTAGAGCTCTTTGTGCCTGGTACACAAAAGGTGCACTTTAAGAGGTATCTTCTTTCTGGGTGATGAACTAGAAGGCCAGGTCTTTTGGATTTTAGTTCTGGGTGAGCTGGGAAAGCACAAAGGATTCTAAACAGAGAAGAAACATGGTCTAAGTTTTAAAAGGACTGATCTCAATGCTGCATGGAGATAATAGCTATCATGGAGATAATAGCTACAGGACAAAGGGCAGGGGGAAGGAGAGGGTGGCCCAGATGAGGGGCAACAGGGACCTGGACCAAGATGGAGGCAGTGGGGCTGGTGAGCAGTGCTAGAATTACGCACATATTTGAAGGTAGGGTAACGGGATTTGCTGGTGGGTTGATACAGGGGGTGAAATAAAAAAGAAATAAAGGATGCTCTAAGAATTTTAAGCTGAGTGACTGGCTGGGTGAGGAAGACTTATCAGAGCAGCAGTTTTGGGGACAAAAATCAAGAGCGGACATTATTGCACTTGAAATATGACAAGTGTTTTAGTATGGGCCTCTAAATAGAGATGTGGAATCTGCAGCTGAATTTAAGGAACTGGAGACTGTATTCAAGAGTCATCAGCCTTTAGACAGAAGAGGAGTCCTGACAAAGTGAACGGGGGCATCCCAGAGGCCAGAGAAGAAAGTGCTTAGGGGAAGGGGTGCTCTACGATGTCATTAGGTAGGGGAAGGAGAAATGCTCACGGAATTTGGCAAAGCAGAAGTCCCTGGTGACTTGATAAATCGAGGAAGTAAGTGGAGCTGGGGGACAAGAGCTGAGAGGGATATGTCTGCATATTACCCAGAAACATTGTTCATAGAAAATACAAATTGACAAGGATCTTAGGTATTGGCTAGTCCACTGAGTCATTAAAATGTGAGCTCCCCTCACACCCGGTGCTCTGTGACACCCTAGAGGGGTGGGATGGGCTGGGAGGTGGGAGGGGACATATGTATACTTATGGCTGATTCATGCTGATGTATGGCAGAAACCAACACAATATCATAATTACCCTCCAATTAAAAATAAACAGATTAAAAAATAAACACTTTTGGTCCCTATGCACAAATAATTCAGTTACAAGCATTAAAAGATTTACAAAGGTATGGCTGTCCTGTTGGGATCCCTGACAAGACATTTTAATGTCTTAACTAAAATGCTATAAAAACAGTGATACTAGAAACTTAAAAAAAAAAAAAAAAAAAGGAAAAGAAAAAAATGTAAGCTCCCTGAGGACAGGCACTTCTGTCTTTTTAGTGCCTCATCCCCAGCCTCTGGTACATGGAAGATGCTCAAAAAATATTTGTAAGACTTCTTTGAACTTTCTTGACACCTCTGGCCAAACAGTACAGGTCAACAGGAACTTCCTATTCCTAACAGGATGGTATGGAAGACAATGAGAAAACACATATACAAATATCCCAAGATGGAATGTTTCACAGTCTCCTCTTTTGACTGAAGAAACTAGACTTAATACTTCTTGGCATTTACTCAGCACAAAAATAACGTTTCCCGGTTACCCCTTGTTGGCATCCTGACCCCCATCATCATTGCATGGATGACTTCTCATTGGCAGTGCTAAGTTTCAAATAGTCGAGCTAATTATGAGCTAGTCTAGTTAGCAGAAATTACAGGATATTTTTGAAGGGATGCTTTGTAACAAAGGTCTTTCGGAAATCCAACTGAAGAAAATTATTTTTTCATATGCTCCAAGTACTGACCTGCAAATGCTGTTTCTAAAGCGTTTGGGGGCTGCTTTTAAAAGCACGGGATAGTTCTCCCTCTTCCCGCCGCCTGCGACCATCTGAATGATGGCACACTGTCAACGGGAAAGGCTTCATTACCTCCTAAAGCAATCCACATCCTGCCTCTCCAGGTCACAGCCCGGCAGAGAGCAGCTTCGCGTCCCTCCGGAAAGGGTAATTAGCTTTCTACCCTTTAATCAAGGAGCAGCAGATTGTTGTTTTTCTAAAGTTTTGCCTGGGGAGAGCCTGTTCTTTCCCGAGCGTGTGTTTTTCTAACCAGGACTCTTTGTACGCGCCTTACCTTCCTATGAGCCAACACTGAGAGTGGCGACCCCCAGCCCTCATTTGAAATGAGAAACTGGAGCTCTCCACTGATGAGTCAATGGCCCGCAACTCCAGGGATGTGGAATCAGGTCTCGGTCATGCCAGTTTATCAACACCACTGACCTCTGCCTTATGAACCAGGAGAATACTCAACTTCTCTGTCATGAAAATGACATTTTAAAAGGTTTATTTTTTTTTTTAACACTTACTATGTGCCACTGTTCTCAGTACTTAATAAATATTAACTCATTTAATCCTCGAAATGATTTTACAAGTAGGCACTGCTATTATTCTCACTTCATAGATGAGGAAAACAAAGCTCAGAGAGGTTAAGTGACTTGTCCGAAATCACACAACTAGGAGGTGCAGAGCTAGGATTCAAACCCAGGCAGCCTGGCTCCAGAAAACCTGAACAGAGAAACGGATGTTAAAACCACTGCCAAATCAGTGACAACAGAGGAAAGGAGACGGGAACTAAAATGCCTGCCATGTACCAGACCCAGGGCCAGGGTTACAGGCTTGGTTCCTCTTTATGTGAAACGCAACTGATCTTAAATAATAGTAATAAACAATCAGAGATTACTCTTATCAGTTTTTCTACATCTGCAAGTAAAAATCCATTCAAACTGGTAAACTTTACTATGTGCACATTATGCTTTAACAAATAGTTGCAGCTTGAAAAAGTTAGTGGCTGGACGTCCCTGGCGGTACAGTGGATAAGAATCCGCCTACCAGTGGAGGGGACCGGGGTTCAATCCCTGGACTGATTAAGATCCCACGGGGTACAGAGCAACTAAGCCCACGAACCGCAACTGCTGAGTCCGAGCTCTAGGGCCCACAGGCTGCAACCACTGAAACCCGAGAGCCCTAGAGCCTCGTGCTCTGCAGCCAGAGAAGCCACCGAACTGCAGCCAGAGAGCAGCCCCTGCTCAGGGCAACGAGAGAAAGCCGGGCACAGAAGAAAAGCCACGTGCACCCAATAAATGAACGAATAACATCTAAGCATCAATCCCTCCTCCCCTTAGGACGGTGAGAGAAAATGAAAAAGCAAATGGAGTACAATGTTAACATTCTTAAAAAAAAAAAAAAAGGTAATGGCTGAGTTTTCTTAATGTTTTAAATGGATTTGGATCAAATAATCCTTAGAAGACATGTTTTAAAAAAATCACCTTGAACTATCCAATGTTTGTCTTAAGAAAATTAAGAAAAGCCTTTAGAATTGATCTAGTTAGCTATATACAAATCAGAAAAAAAAAAAAAAAAGGAGGGGGATAAATTCATGTTTTTCAAATCTTGGAAAGCTCTAACTCAAAAATTATATTTACAGACACCATAGTTTACCAGTTCCTCTCTGACAGAGGCTCCACAAGGGCTTTTTGCCTAAAGAAGAGCAAAAGAAAGTCCTCACAGTGTTTTTTTTTTAGTAATATATTGATCAGATGCTAATAAATCAGTATGTAGGTGCCTCAATTTCCCATACTGAAAATCGCAACCTTTAAAATTAGTCTTCAGAATTGAGCATCTCTAACAAATGTTCTGTTGATTCCAACTCCGAAAACACCCCAAAATTCTTAAATTAGCCAGCATCACTTAAAGCAGTTTATTGACTCTCTAATATAGGACCTACCACAGTCTCCAAGGTAATTAGAAGCCCCATAAATGCTGTTTTTGGCAGTGACTGGGGCCACACATTAAAACATGTTTATTCCCAAACTGTCAGTGAAATATGGCAGTGGGATGGGACCACATCAGACTTGTTACAGCATACGTGCAGAAAAGGGAAAGGTGATGATAAGGGCACCGTTCAAACTGAGATAATTTCACCACTATGACAAACAGCAAGCCACCCCCAAAATTCTGAGTAAGAGAATTACTCAGAGGAAGGGAATTCTGAGTAAAAGTGGGAACTATTATTACTAACTGAATAAGAAGAAGAATAGTAATACTTCTGCTGTGCCTTTTCTGTGGCTTAATTCATTTCATTTTCATGGGGGCTCTAACAGAAATAAGGGCCATAACAGAGGAGAAGGCTGAGGCACTGAGAAGTCAGACTTGGAAATGCCCCGGAGTTAGAGGTCAGGGCCAGACAGCCTGATTCCAGGATGCCTGCTCTCAGCCAGAGTCCCGCCAAAATGCCTAAGAATTTTCCGGCCACCTAATCCACAAAAGCCATAAACTGGGAGAGAAAAATTAACCATGTTGATCAGTTATGTGCTATTTANAGATGTTGCCCTCCTTAGTAACTATCAAAATGGAAATCTAAATAAAGAGCACGTTTGCCTTTCAAATTGGCAAATCTGACATGGTCATATCCAGTGTGGGCAAGAATGCAGAGAAGCAGACATTCTGCTTCCCAATGATGAATGAATAAATTGGTATAATGTTTCCACAGGATACTTTGGCAGCATTTTCCAAGAACGTTACAATGACCCAGAACTTCATGCTTACAATAATTAATTAGACCAAAAAAGAAAAAAACAAAACAAAACAAACCCCACAAACTTGGGCTCAACAACCAGAAGATAGCTCCCACTGTTGTTCTGGAGGGAGAACCGCGGAGCTCACATAGCTGACAAGAGGGCCTGGCTGCTGAGAAGGTGTCCTGCAAAGTTCCACAGGTTCAGCGTGTAAAATAAAGGCCACAAGACTTGCTTATTCCACATGGTGAAAATATAAAATTTCTGCACTGGGTGCTTTTAATCACCTGCTTTGATCCCAGACACACTTGGTTTTGCATCTAAGGAGACTGAGACCCAGGCTTATTACACGGTTTGCCCCCAGGTGGCTGGGACAGGTTCACAGTGTATTTACTTCCCCAAGGGCAGAACTGTCACCTTCAAGGCCCAGCACAGCCTCTGTGGTGGGGCCAAGCTGTGCCCTAGTCCACAGCAGGCCCACGCTGGGGGTGGGGACACTTCTTTAAATTCCTCTTCCCCCTAAGAAGCCAGGAGTTCACCGCCCTGCCCCAGCTACCAGGAGACAAGAACAAAGCTGGGGTCTGTAAGTAAAGCCCTCTCACTAATAATTAAACAACCACCTTCTGAGAAGGTCTCAGCCCACCAGGTCTCCAGGCGATTCTTACCATCAATCCCTTCTTAGCCCGCAGCCACTCCAAGGCTCACAGACATCAGCCTCTCTGTCTTACATCACCCAGCTCATGAGGATGTGAACTCCCCTCAGCCACATTCTCACCCCTTTCTAGCAGTTTCCTCACTATAAAATTGGTAGAAAAATAGCAACCACTTCAGAGGGTTTTTTGTGAAGAGTAAATGAATCAATCTATAGAAAATGCCTGGAATGTTTCCTGACCTATGGGAAGCGCTCTGAACAGCTCTTATTATTTCATGGAGACTGTATAGAGTAGTGGTTAAGAACAAGAACTCTAGAGCCAGCTGCCTGGGTTTCAAATCCCTTATCTACCACTCACTGGCTCCATGCCTTTAGGCAAGTTACTTAACTCTCCCTTTGCTCATCAGTGAAATGATAATAACAGCACCCTCCTGAGTTGACATGAATACTCGCATTTTCTAGCTGAGCTGATGTACTCAGGGGAGAGGACAGCGTCTGTCATGTATACTGTAGTGGCTTGCCTGTGGCATACAATACATGTCAGGTGTTCTGAACTTGACACCATGCTAGTCCACCACCACCTCAACAGAAGTCATCAATCAGGCGATGAGAATCTAACATGCGATCACCTACTTAATGCTGACAACACAAGATTATTTTTCAGATTTATAGGTGGGGAATCAGACGCACAGAGAGCTCAAGTAACTTGCCCCAGATCACACAGCCAGGAAGCATCGATGATGCCAGGCTTCAAACCACATTAGTCAGAATGCAGCACTCTTGCACCCTGCACTGCTCAGCCTGACCTTCACATAACCCAGGCCACCTCCTTGCAAAGCTGTATGCCTGCTAGCACTTCCTATGGAGGGTGATGCGCCTGCTAGCACTTCCTGTGGAGGGTGATGCATTGCTTTTGAGCTTTGAAATGATTCACTATCAAGCCCCCTACTGTGTCACAAGAACACTGGCCCCAGGGATGCCAGATGAACAGACGGGTAAGTCACACCAGCACAGTCACCAAAGAGCAAGGCCAACATCATCATCATCCCTCCCTATCCTCCTGGCGTGGGTCCAGCTCTGGAGATGAGACATTAGCATTAGAGCAAACTTCTGGACCGAGACATGTAATTGGTGTCTTGGAAACGCATGCTGACATCCACACAGCTGCTTTTCCCCACAGCTGTTGATGGTCATGTGTTATTTAATCTATGGCCCGCTCACAAGTTCACACCGGAGGGTGAAGCCAGGGTAAATCTTCCTTAATGTGCCATTCCAGCCTTTGGAGCATGAGATTTGTGGCAGCGAGTTCACTTCCCATCACCAGACTAAAAAGCTGACAAAGTTTCCCTGCAAACCAGATGGCCAGAGCTACAGGTAGAGGCCACCAAGAAACACCGTCTCTAGGGCTGTTCTGTGCTTCTCACAGCTTCCTTAGCAATTCATCAGAACTAGCTGTTGAAGAGAAAAAACAAAACAAAACAAAACCTACCCATGTGTTTCACTAGGACTCATAAGCCTGTACTGTTTCAAACCTGGTCATTTTAATTGTCTATTTAATTGTTTATTTTCAGATAATGTGCCTAAAACTCAAATAGGTAAGAGCTGGAAGTTTCCTCAGAGAACCAGCTAATCTACCAGCCTCATTTAGAGACTGGAAAACTAAGAGTTAGCTCAAGAAGGAAATGGCAAACCCACTTCAGTACTCTTGCCTGGGAAATCCTATGGATAGGGAGCCTGGCAGGCTACAGCCCATAGGGTTGCAAAGACTCAGATGTGACTTAGTGACTAAACAACAACAAGGTCACATGGTCTGTGGAAAGAAGCCCCTCTGAAAACGTCCCTCTGCCTCCAACAGTGGCTGGGATGTTCCAAAAACCACGTAACTTCCAATGTCAGAGAATCCTCCACTTGCAGCCCAGCTCTCCTCGTCAGGCTCAGCAAGCCAGGTCAGGTTCAATGCCTCCTTAGCCTGACTGTCCCAGTTTAAGCACAGTCAACCTGTATACACCTTAACGTACGGCCCTCAGTTAAGCCTACATGCCGCGTCTTGAGCACCCACCGAGCTGCCTTTTCCATAGGAAGACTCCCAATTTGGTGTTTAAATTCAGTCCCCATGATGCAGGTAGTCTTCCGCGATGTGGAACAGTTACAAGAGACTGGACCACCACTGCAGCATTGAATACTCTACTCTGCCCACAGACCCCACCATCTGGCATCTTCCTCTGTTTATTTCTGCTCTGCTCCATTGTATAATCACAATTCTCTCTGAGCAGGGAGTTGTGTTTTCTTAGAACCTAACCCATCCTGATTGGAAAAGACCCTGATGCTGGGAAAGATTAAAGGCAGGAGGAGAAGAGGGTGGCAGAGGATGAGATGGTTGGATAGCATCAGCGATTCAATGGACATGAACTTGGGTAAACTCTGGGAGATGGTGAGGATCAGGAAGGCCCGGTGTGCTGCAGTCCATGGGGTCACAAAGAGTCAGACGTGACTAAGTGACTGAACAGCAGCAACTCATCCTCACAGAGGAGGTCCTCAACCCAAGATGGGCAGACATCACTCACGACAGGTAGGTGAGCACGTTACAAGTATGGAGAGAGGGGACGGGCCCCTTAACTAAGACTTTCTAATTTGCCAATGTCATGAAGAAATGCTTATATTAAATTAAAGAAGTGTGGTATAAAGTTACATCTTTGAATAAACTCATATATTTTTAAAAAATAAGGAAAACACTGAAACATTGATTGTGGTAGAATTTTTTTATCCCTTTGTGTACTTTCCATTAGTTCAACTGCCAGCATTGAACTACAATCAGGTGAATATTCTCTCCCTTGTTATTGTTCAGTTGCTAACTTATGTCTGACTCTTTGCAAACCCATGGACTGCAGCACGCCAGGCTTCCCTGTCCATCACCAACTCCCGGAGTTTACTCAAACTCATGTCCTTCAAGTCGGGGATGCCATCCAACCATCTCATCCTCTGCTGTCCCCTTCTCCTCCCACCTTCAATCTTTCCTAGCATCAGGGTCTTTTCCAATGAGTCAGTTCTTCGCATTAGGTGGCCAAAGTACTGGAGTTTCAGCTTCAGCATCAGTCTTTCCAATGAATATCCAGGACTGATTTCCTTGAAGATTGACTGCTCTGATCTCCTTGCAATCCAACGGACTCTCAAGAGTCTTCTCCAACACCACAGTTCACAGTTCAAAAGCATCAGTTCTTCAGTGCTCAGCTTTCTTTATGGTCCAACTCTCATACCCATACATGACCACTGGAAAAACCATAGCTTTGACTACACGGACCTTTGTCAGCAAAGTAATATCTCTGCTTTTAATATGCTGTCTAGGTTGGTCATAGCTTTTCTTCCAAGGAGCAAATGTCTTTTAGTTTCACGGCTGCAGTCACCATCGGCAGTCCTCTATTTCCCAGAGTTTTCTCAAACTCATGTCCATTGAGTTGGATTAGAAGGATTCTTGCCATAGACTTTCATAGATTCTGAAACTCGAAGGGCCCATGGAGGTAAGGATAATATTTTGGATTAGTTTGGCTCTCAGAGCAGAATTGAAGGGGGAGGAAAAGAAAACACAGAAGTGAGCCTGGCCTTCCACAGTGGAAAGAGATCCTTCAAGACTCTTCAGTGGCCCCAGGATGACCAGCTCACCTCCCAACCCCGACACACACCTGCAATCAGCAGCAGCAGCAACATCAGTTCTCTTTCTCGATCCTGGAAATCCAGAATGTTAGGGGAAAGTAGATTTCTTTTGGAGCAAAGGATGGTAATTGGCTCAACACTGGCCTGTGAATGCTTCCCAAGAAAAACAAGGAAATCTTCTGACACAAACACATGAATTTAAATTAAAATAGATGTGCGATCCTGAAAAGCACCGCTGCTGCTCTGGCACTGTCGCTGTGGGGAGGCGAGAGCAGCACAGGCGGCCCCAGACGACACGGTCCTCTGATGCTGTGATGCGTGCCGCTCCCAGGAGCCCCGGGCGCTCTCTACCCCCTTGGCTGGTCTCCGGGCATGTTGCAGTGACATACAGGGTGGGCAGCAAGAGCTCAGGGCCAGCAACTTTGTAAAGATGGACAAGACACCCCAGGTTTCTGAGAGGAGGAGTGATGATGCAGCGGAGAGCAGTTGCCTGCCTCCTGCCTCCTCCTCCCACGTTCATCCCACAAACCCTTCCCGAGTGCTCCCAGGTTACCAGGCGCTGGGGAGACTGAACCCTGCAAGCCTGGAAACTGCAAGCAAGCTGGGGAGAGGGGTGAAGAGACCTTAAGAAACGACAAAGTGAGTGACCAAGACATCCACAGACCTGGGTCAGTAAGTGGGAAACAAAAGCAAAGCATGGAAAGTTATTGCTGGCTTCCCAAGGCCCTTCAGGACAACACTGGCTATTAAGTACTGTGCAGTTACGCCCACCCTCGGGTTTCGCCAGGCGCAACTTACTAGCAGATTGTATTTGAGCACTGGAGTCTGTGAGAGAGGCATGAATCACCAGCACAGTGGATTAACCGTAAAAGAAACACACACAAACTGGAGGCGTCCCTGCACCCTGAGACCAGCAGCAAGGCAGGAAGTGCAGGGCGTGGACCAGGCCTGGTCCTGGGAGACGGACAGATTTGGGTCTAGTCCTGCTTCAACCCACAAAAGCTTCCCGGGGCGCTCAGGGTGAGTCCTCCTTTGCGTAAAGAGCCCTGATGCCCTCAGTCAGCCCCCACTGCCACAGCTCATCCTCGCCCCTCCCCGTCTTAACCTCTCTGCTCCAAGCCTCACAGTGGGGATGCTGGGCCCTCGCCTCCTACCAACCCCCACAAGCCTGGACTTTCCCTGACCCTGGTCTGGCCCCACACCCTGACCCTCCCTTCCACACCACCCTTTCTTAGACTTACTGCTTCCACATCTGTTTCTCAGAAGTCTATACTGTGAGCTGTGTGTGGGTGGAAACCATCCCATCCTCCTGAGCTCCTAGAGCAGCACCCGGGGCCTGGAGGGGCCAAGGTGAATAGATGGAAAACAAGAGAAAGAGATCTTCCCTCCATTTCTCAGGAGCCTGAGACTCCGTTCCACACCAGTAAATGGGGATCGATGACAGCGCGGTCTGTCTTCCTGCTCTGAAGCCTGTCTTTCATTTTATTTCACTGCCTCATTTTTAAAAATACACTTTTACATACAAAGTCACTCTTTGACGTGCAGATGTGAGTTCTGACAAACATTCGCAGGTATATGCCCACCCCCACATAGACACAGAGCTGCTCCATCACCCCCAGAGTCCTTCATGCAGCCCCTTTGTGATCTAACCCTCCCCCCCACCCTAGTTCCTGGCAACCATTGATCTGCCTTCTGTTCCGATAATTTTGCCTTTTCCGAAACATCATGGAAGTGGGATCACACGGCATGTCACTTTTTACNGCCAGAGGCCAGTAACTATGTGACTTTGGACAAGTTGCTTAACCTGCCTGAGCCTTGGTGTTCTTCTCTGGAAGGGGCAATACTCACGTGTCATTAGAAGACTCAGTGTTCATGGACACAAACACAACGTAAATGGGTCTTATTTTTATAGTTGTTATAATCATCTGATGCTATTTTTAAAATATAACGAGCGTTTGTTAAGTACATAATACAACTCTATGTGGAACTTGGGCAAAATTTCCATATAAAAACGGAAAGCCCCAAACAACAAACTGACAGAAACATGGGCAGAAAAAAAGCTCTCGTCTCAAAAGGCTGACAGGCGTGTTTCTGGAGCGATGTTGCATCAGGCATAGAGCCGGGCACTCTCTTGCTTCTACTCAGGTGTTAAAATAATAATGTACAGAGAACTCAGGTCCATTTGTCAACATGTTCAGGTTTTTCAAAACAGAACACTAGGTGGACAATATGAATATCCCTCTAAGATTGTTTGCCAGAAAGGGAATAGAACTTTGACAGTCCCATTAATTTCACATTTCTGAATATGAAAGAGTTCATATTTTTCCATTATTATGTGCCTCAAGATACAAGATATTAGTCTCAAGATACTAGCACTCATCTGGACGGGTCATCTTTTAAGTAATTTTTTCTCATTAGACCTATAATAATTAGTACCTATGAAGTACTTCCTACATTCCCCTGAATCCAGGATCACAGAAGAAAACAATATATGTACCAGGAAGTATGGCTAGTGCACAAAGCATCTATTTTCAGCCTTGGGTTCGTCACACCTCAGGATATTTCTGTATCAAAGGGTAATGTGAAATTCTTAAAACTAAAAACAAACTCTCCCAGACATTTTAACTTTATATGTTTAGGAGATGAATGAAGAGCCCTCATAAAATCAAAGAGTGAAGATCTTTGTGGCACTAGCACGTAGGAGGCATTTTTTGAATCAACACTTCCAAAGTAGTTGGAATGGAAAAGAGGTGTTCAACAGGCTGCCACTAGGGGGCAAAAGAGAGTAAAATTTCTTAACTGCACAAGATTCCCGGAGAAGGCGATGGCACCCCACGCCAGTGCTCTTGCCTGGAAAATCCCATGGACGGAGGAGCTTGGTAGGCTGCAGTCCATGGGGTCGCAAAGAGTCGGACACGACTGAGCGACTTCACTTTCATGCACTCGAGAAGGAAATGGCAACCCACTCCAGTGTTCTTGCCTAGAGAATCCCAGGGATGAGGGAGCCTGGTGGGCTGCCGTCTATGAGGTCGCAGAGAGTCGGACACGACTGAAGCGATTTAGCAGCAGCAGCAGCAGCAGCACAAGACCCCACCCGACCCCCCAACTTAAAAAAAAAAACCAAAAAACAAAAACCTGGTCTCAATATGAAACTCCAACAGAGAGAAACCTAAAAAAATAGAAGTTGAAGCTAAAAACGGAGAATTAAAGGTTTTCTGGTAAAACTGGGAGGAAAATTTCAGGGCTAATGTAACAGCACTAAGGAGTCCTTCAGTCCAGGCCCTGAGGACTTCTGTTTAAAATGTAAATAGGCTATCAGGACCAGGTAACATATTAATGCCCACCAGTCATTAAGTCCCACACGTGATACATGGTAATACTTCAACTGAACTAGCAAAGGGCGAGGCTCTGGGGGATGGGGTGCCAGCTGGGTGAGTTTCAATGCAGAAGAGAAGAGGAAGACAGGAGCTGGTACCCACAAGGTACCGGCCCACAAGAGCTCTTTAGTCCCATCATTGTCCCTATCCCTATCAAGTAGATCTGGAAACTGAGGTTCCCAAGTAAAAGAAGAGACTCAATGAATAGCAGCATCATTCCCCCTATATCCACTCTGTACCCCATCAGGAGTCTTCAGAGATCCCCTCTATCTCCTTCATTTCCGCATTTATTTTGTTCAGACCCTTTCCTCCCCAATCCAGTCCCCTGTCTCAGCTCCCCCTGCACAATGCAACCAGCAAGAAGCTGTTGAATCTCAAATCCAAGTCATTCCCTCCTCACCCCTGCATTCCATTTCAAATCTCTGAAAGGTTCCATATCTCCCATAAAATACAGCCCAAGATAAAAAAGTACAATTTAGTACACCCTCTAACCACAACACCCGTCCTTACCCCACCTACCTGGACCTGTTTCCTGGGAACCCCACTCCAGCCTCCCACACCAGGCCCCCAGTCCTGCAAAAAGGACCCCTCCCTCAAGACACCATCCAGGCTATGACACTTGGTTCTCTCTGAGCAGCTGAGTCAGCCCAGTGGCACCCTTTCTAAGGAGGATTCCTGACAGATCTTCCCCAGGGACCTCTGTCAAGACAGACCACTCCTCTGGATTCCCTCAGGTACCCTATTATGAGTCCCTTCGGGGCACAATCCATGTGTGGTCACTTCTGCCCAGTCCATGGCCTGGAAGAGAACTGGCCTGAGGGTGCTGCCCTATTGGAAAGGGGCTGCTACCAGCAGAAAAGAGCAGCTCACGGGTGAGCGGGAGGTGCTGAAAACTCTTCCCCTGGCAGCTCAGTGGCGGGCTTGTCTGAGCAAGAAGGGCAAGGGGATAGTGGGGTCTGGAAGCTTCTCCATAAACAGGGTTGACTCCACACGGTGCCTCCCTCCGGGCAAGCTGTCACAGGAACTCAGAGGAGCTGTTTGTAGGGGTTTTTTCCACATCCACATGTGCTTTTGTCCTGCTCAACAGAGAGGGACACTCTGGGAATCCAATGAGAGACCCCAGCAGGAGGTGGGGATGGGGTAAACGATCTCAGCATTCCCCCTGCACCACCACCCTGTCATTCCCCCTGTAATTACCAGGAAACTCAAATGGTTTTCCATTTTCCCTCCTCCAGGGGCCCCATGTTCCAACTTGGAATTCTTGGAGATGCTTCAGCAGGAACTTCTAAAAAAATCTTCATTTTGCAAAAAGCCACACTCCTTAAAAACTTGTATACAGTTGTAAGCAATGTTGCAAGCAGGCTCTTCTGCTTCCTCATTTGCAAAATGAGGTAGGTGAGATTTAATTACCTTTGATGCCCTTAGTCTATGATGTACAGTTTTGTTTTTAAGGTTCTCAAGTTATTTATGCAAACACCAAATTGCTCTCATCACAGACTGCTGCTCACTTTCCAGTACCAAATTCTTACAGTCAGCCTGCACATAAACAGTTGAAAAACAACCACCCCTTTATTCAACCCATAGAACCACACAAAAGAAAAAGATGCCAAACACTCTGTTCACAGAGAAACCCCAAACCTGTGAGATCAAACAGGAGGGGGCCCTCCACTCAATTGGCAAGGCCGTTCCTTGGTTACAGATACTTGCTTAATATTTACAAATCTCAATGTTCATTAAATTGACCAAGTAGGTGACCTGGCTCCTTCTCTTTCCGGCCACCCTGTCTTTGCTAATTTCTCTCCCTGCAGCCGAGAGCAACACTGGCTTGACCCGGGGCACTTCCTGGCTTGAGCTGCTGCAGGGCTCCCTGGAGCAAAGACCACGCCAGGGCCCTGAGTGGGCCATGAGCCCCTCCGTGGTCTCAGCCATCCTCTGAGGTAGCCACAGCCAAGCCCCCAGGCCAAGCTCCGTAGCCCAGGGACCTCACAGACCACTCCTCAAGCCATATTGGCCAAACTCCAGTGGAAAGCCGGCAGCCAGCCATTTCGGTTTTCATGACTTGGCTTTTAACTCACATTGTTTCAAGGAATGGCCAGTTCAAATCTGGCCTGCCTTCATCCTCTCTTCCCCTTGTGGAACTGGTCATTTTGGGATCCAGAGGAAGCCATGTCCACGTGTGTACACCCATGGGTACACACAGAGTCCCATCCTCAGCAGATACCGTAAAACAGATCCCCGTACCCATTTAAGCACCTTGTTCTGGGGCCTCCATACAGTGAGAACCTCACTGAATTCTATTACTAGGAAGTCATCAGGTCTGACTTCTTTTTAATATATTTTTATTTTTTAATTAATTTATTTTAATTGGAGGCTGATTACTGTATAATGTTGTAGTGGTTTTTGCCATGCATTGACATGAATCAGTCATGGGTGTACATGTGTTCCACATCCTTAACCCCGCTCCCACCTCCCTCCCCATCCCATCCCTCAGGGTCATCCCAGAGCACCCTGTCTCATGCATCAAACCTGGACTGGCGATCTGTTTCACATATGATAATATACATGTTTCAATGCTATTCTCTCAAATCATCCCACCCTTCCCTTCTCCCAGAGTCCAAAAGACTGTTCTTTACATCTGTGTCTCTTTTGCTGTCTAGCATACTGACTTCATTATTTACAATTGGAGTTTGCATTAGCTCAGCCAACGTATTAAATGCAACAAGGATTACAAAGTGTTTTATTTTAATTAAAAGTCTTTTAACCAAAAACATTTAACTTATTCTTACCTACTCATCAAGTCAATTACTTTGAGAAATACCACTAAAATATACGGTCCAATTCAAAATACAACCTGTATTATAAGCTGGTTGTAAGGAGTAGGTGAAAAAAAATCCCACCAAATCTTTAGCGCACTGGCTGGCTCACAGAAAAGGTTAAAAAATCATTAGTTATTATGATTATGAATGTTATAATTACTCATCTACAAAGAGCTACCTACCTAACTTTACAAAGTACTCTCAGGACATCACATACACACGTGCAATGACCAGTTAGAGGCAGATTTAGAGTAAAACAAGGATCCTTTTTTCTTAAAAAGGATTCCCTCAAATTATATATGCAGCAGGCCCCACAAAACCTGGATCCTTCCTTGATTACAAGTAACAAGCGACGCTCACATTCACCTTCCCCATTCCATTCCTCCACTTTCTCCCTTCTGAACACGGCACTGATCACTCCACTTGTATTTTCACCTTACTATGTAACTATAAACAACAGTGTTTCTAGACGTAAGCTTTATATAAGTGGAATCATATCACGTTATACTTAATCTCTTGTTCTTTTCTACTGATATTTTATATTTTTAAGATTGATTCATATTGATATACGCAGGTTGTAACTAGAGTCCTTGATTGTATGGATATAATAGCCATTTATTTGTGCATTGTCCTGCTGATGGATATCTTGGGTCTTTACCATTCTCTTCTGTTACAGACAAAAAGGTAGTAAATATGCAGCCATTCCTGTTCAGCTCTCCTTGGGGACCAGCCTTAGCCAGAGTTTGTCTAGGGAATCATGGCAGACACGGGCGCATCTTTCGTCCTTACTAACAGAACTCTGTGTGTTCTAGGTTGTAATTAAACATCATCACCTTGCCAGACCTCCCTGTAGCTACAAGAAGACACTACCTCAGTTCTGGCCAAAGATAAAAATCTACTGAAGATTCCCAAAAGACTCTGCTTCCCTTGATATAGTGATGGCCCTTCTTCCTCCCCTGCTAGAACAGAGACCTGAGGGCAGGAGATGAGCAGCCGTGATGTGAACATCAGGACAAAACCTCACCAAGGGCATGGCAAAGTGAGGAAAAAAAAGACTTGACTTGTAGATAACTGTATTATTCAGGTGCTAAATTAATCTCTTCCTAACCTTTAGCACTACTTTACTTAGGTATCATTCTATAAAGAAATGGAATATATTTCCCCCCCAAAATGATGAGTTAGCCTTGTAGTCTTTTATCATAAAACCTAAAGTGAGATTCTTAAATTAGAAATATACAGATTATAAAGACAAAACTTTTTGTTCTTAAATGTCGGTAGTCAGAATAAGCAAACAAGAAAATGGAACACTTATCTAAACTCTTCCAGTGCTTAGTAAGAATAAGATGGTGACAGCATTAATAGATAATACTCAAAATGCACTTACCACATGCCAGGTACTGTTCTAAGAACTTCGCATGTATTCAATTAAGTCTCAGAAGAAGGAAAGTATTATCATTATTCCCACATTAGATTAGGAGCCTCCATAGACATTAAGTAACACCAACATCACCAAGACAGTGAGTGATAGAGCCAGGATCTGTGAGTTTAGCATTTGAGGGCATGTGTTGGTGTGGCAGGCTAAATAATGACCCCTCAAAGACACCTATCTAATTCCCGAGAACACATCACTTTATGTGGCAAAAGGGACTTTGCAGATGGGATTAAGTAAAGGCTTAATGTGATGGGGAGATGGTCCTGTTTTAGCTGGTTGGACCCAATCACCTTCCAGATGACCAAAAGGGGCCCTATAAGAGGGAGATGGAGGGTCAAAGCAGTAGCAGAAGATGTGATGATGGGAACAGAGGGTGGAGGGAAGCAAGGGAGCGGCAGGCCAAGGAATGCAGGCAGCCCATAGAAGCTGGAAAAGGCAAGGAAAGAGGTTCTCCCCTAGAACCTTCAGAAAGCACCCCAGCCCATCGACACCTTGACCTTGCCTCAGCGAGACTGATCCTAGACTTAAGATTTCCAGGAAACCGTTAAGTTTGTAATAATGTTACAGCAGCCCTAGGAAATGAATAGTCGAGAATTCTGACCCCCCAACCCCACCCTCCTGAGTCCTTGTCCTCCAGGAGCTCGCTCATCTGGGGAGGTAAGCCACCACCTGCTCCTAACACCAGATGCCACAGGGGCCACAGAACCCCAAAATGAAGTACTGGGGGTCCCGGGGAAAAGTGTCTGGTCCACACGCATGGGCCCCTGGCCATCCCAGAAGAATGCCCTTGTCATCCACAACTGCCTACAAAGTCCAGGGAGATAATGCGGGTCTGGAGCCACTTGCTAACAGTTTTTTTCAGGGAATTCATCTTCTAATGAACCCGCCCTGATAATGTTTCCACATTTGTGTGAGACAAAACTTGGCAAGGGAAAGGGCACCACCCTCAGAGAGCTTCCTTCCTGGAACCCTCTGGTGGCCTGTCTGGATTGACCAGTCCGGCCTTCCTGCCCTTCCCTCCAGCTGGGCCCCCTGCACCTCCAGACTAGTAATGCTTGACATTTCCTTTCTCCCCAGCCAAAGTCAGGCCCATAAACAGATTGTTCTCAGGTAAGAGACGCAGACTCATCTTCAATCCCCAACTCCCCTTTCAAGGAAACGTCCCCCACATGCACTGGTCTCCACAAGCGTCACAGTCTTCCCCAGTCAGACCAACAAACCGAAATTTGTCACGTACCTAAATAACAGCAGCATCCAAGCAATCCTTAAAATAAATGGGGGTGCAAAAAGGAGCAGACTCCTCTCTTTGTAAGATGTTCTTTTAAAATTCCACAAAGAAGTCCAACCCTTCGTAAAACGCAGAATGTATAAGGCCAAAGTTTTAAGCTACACTGTTGGGCAAAATGACTCAGCTTCTGTTGATCTTAATACATGAAACACACAGAATTTGGGAGATGGGGATATCCAGGAATAATTATAGAGAAACGGTATGAGTATTTGTTGTTGTTATTTAGTCTGTGGCTCAGCGGTAAAGAATCTGCTTGTGATACAGAAGATGCAGGAAACACAGGTTCAATCCCTGGNGATTGTATGGATATAATAGCCATTTATTTGTGCATTGTCCTGCTGATGGATATCTTGGGTCTTTACCATTCTCTTCTGTTACAGACAAAAAGGTAGTAAATATGCAGCCATTCCTGTTCAGCTCTCCTTGGGGACCAGCCTTAGCCAGAGTTTGTCTAGGGAATCATGGCAGACACGGGCGCATCTTTCGTCCTTACTAACAGAACTCTGTGTGTTCTAGGTTGTAATTAAACATCATCACCTTGCCAGACCTCCCTGTAGCTACAAGAAGACACTACCTCAGTTCTGGCCAAAGATAAAAATCTACTGAAGATTCCCAAAAGACTCTGCTTCCCTTGATATAGTGATGGCCCTTCTTCCTCCCCTGCTAGAACAGAGACCTGAGGGCAGGAGATGAGCAGCCGTGATGTGAACATCAGGACAAAACCTCACCAAGGGCATGGCAAAGTGAGGAAAAAAAAGACTTGACTTGTAGATAACTGTATTATTCAGGTGCTAAATTAATCTCTTCCTAACCTTTAGCACTACTTTACTTAGGTATCATTCTATAAAGAAATGGAATATATTTCCCCCCCAAAATGATGAGTTAGCCTTGTAGTCTTTTATCATAAAACCTAAAGTGAGATTCTTAAATTAGAAATATACAGATTATAAAGACAAAACTTTTTGTTCTTAAATGTCGGTAGTCAGAATAAGCAAACAAGAAAATGGAACACTTATCTAAACTCTTCCAGTGCTTAGTAAGAATAAGATGGTGACAGCATTAATAGATAATACTCAAAATGCACTTACCACATGCCAGGTACTGTTCTAAGAACTTCGCATGTATTCAATTAAGTCTCAGAAGAAGGAAAGTATTATCATTATTCCCACATTAGATTAGGAGCCTCCATAGACATTAAGTAACACCAACATCACCAAGACAGTGAGTGATAGAGCCAGGATCTGTGAGTTTAGCATTTGAGGGCATGTGTTGGTGTGGCAGGCTAAATAATGACCCCTCAAAGACACCTATCTAATTCCCGAGAACACATCACTTTATGTGGCAAAAGGGACTTTGCAGATGGGATTAAGTAAAGGCTTAATGTGATGGGGAGATGGTCCTGTTTTAGCTGGTTGGACCCAATCACCTTCCAGATGACCAAAAGGGGCCCTATAAGAGGGAGATGGAGGGTCAAAGCAGTAGCAGAAGATGTGATGATGGGAACAGAGGGTGGAGGGAAGCAAGGGAGCGGCAGGCCAAGGAATGCAGGCAGCCCATAGAAGCTGGAAAAGGCAAGGAAAGAGGTTCTCCCCTAGAACCTTCAGAAAGCACCCCAGCCCATCGACACCTTGACCTTGCCTCAGCGAGACTGATCCTAGACTTAAGATTTCCAGGAAACCGTTAAGTTTGTAATAATGTTACAGCAGCCCTAGGAAATGAATAGTCGAGAATTCTGACCCCCCAACCCCACCCTCCTGAGTCCTTGTCCTCCAGGAGCTCGCTCATCTGGGGAGGTAAGCCACCACCTGCTCCTAACACCAGATGCCACAGGGGCCACAGAACCCCAAAATGAAGTACTGGGGGTCCCGGGGAAAAGTGTCTGGTCCACACGCATGGGCCCCTGGCCATCCCAGAAGAATGCCCTTGTCATCCACAACTGCCTACAAAGTCCAGGGAGATAATGCGGGTCTGGAGCCACTTGCTAACAGTTTTTTTCAGGGAATTCATCTTCTAATGAACCCGCCCTGATAATGTTTCCACATTTGTGTGAGACAAAACTTGGCAAGGGAAAGGGCACCACCCTCAGAGAGCTTCCTTCCTGGAATCCTCTGGTGGCCTGTCTGGATTGACCAGTCCGGCCTTCCTGCCCTTCCCTCCAGCTGGGCCCCCTGCACCTCCAGACTAGTAATGCTTGACATTTCCTTTCTCCCCAGCCAAAGTCAGGCCCATAAACAGATTGTTCTCAGGTAAGAGACGCAGACTCATCTTCAATCCCCAACTCCCCTTTCAAGGAAACGTCCCCCACATGCACTGGTCTCCACAAGCGTCACAGTCTTCCCCAGTCAGACCAACAAACCGAAATTTGTCACGTACCTAAATAACAGCAGCATCCAAGCAATCCTTAAAATAAATGGGGGTGCAAAAAGGAGCAGACTCCTCTCTTTGTAAGATGTTCTTTTAAAATTCCACAAAGAAGTCCAACCCTTCGTAAAACGCAGAATGTATAAGGCCAAAGTTTTAAGCTACACTGTTGGGCAAAATGACTCAGCTTCTGTTGATCTTAATACATGAAACACACAGAATTTGGGAGATGGGGATATCCAGGAATAATTATAGAGAAACGGTATGAGTATTTGTTGTTGTTATTTAGTCTGTGGCTCAGCGGTAAAGAATCTGCTTGTGATACAGAAGATGCAGGAAACACAGGTTCAATCCCTGGGTCGGGAAGATCCCCTGGAGGAGAGTATGGCAACCCACTCCAGTATTCTTGCCTGGAGAATCCCATGGACAGAGGAGCCTGGCGGGGCTATCATCCATGGGGTTGCAAAGAGTCAGACCCAACTGAAGCACGCGCAGTCGCTCAGTCTTTCTGTGACCCCATGGACTATAGCCCTGCCGGGCTCCTCTGTCCATGGGATTCTCCAGGCAAGAGTACTGGAGTGGGGTGCCATTGCCTTCTCCAGGGGATCTTCTTGACCCAGGGATCAAACTCACATCTTCTACATTGTCAGATGGGGTCTTTACTGCTGGACCACCAGGGAAGCCCAAGGTGAGTATTTATTGAATACTTAATCCTGATTATTGTATCAACCCTACATCAGAGGTACTAACATTAACTCTACTTGATAGATGAGCAAATTGAGGCACAGAGGGTCTAGTAACTTGCCCACAACCACAGCCAGTAAGCAGCAGAGCAGAACAAGAGCCCCAGGAGGCAAACGCTAACTTCAGCAGGAAGTGCTTGCCGTAACCCACCTGTCACCTGAGTGTCACCTGTCCCCACCCTCACACAACTAGTTAAATGGGATTACAAGGCTAGAGGGAAGCTACCAAGGTAAACTGCACCCTGCACAGCAGGGAAGCCCCCACATGGATCACAGAGTCCCAGGGAAGCCCTGTAATCAGGACCTGCCTTCCAACTGCTGGACCGCCTGTCCCTCCTGTCCCACCAGCTCTGTACCCAGACTGCATTCGACCCTGTAGAGCAGCTGAGGGTGCAGATCTGAAGCTGCAAACCAGGTCCTTCAAGGAGCGAGGGCACCACCTCCATGAGGCTCTGTTCTCTAATACATAAAAGGTGAAGGGTGATGTTTATAGCACCCAGCACAAGGTCTACTCAACTTGACAGGTAAATAGAAGACTGTGGGCCCTGGAATAAAAATAACCCCTCAGATTTACTTACCAAAAATTATCCAGTGTACCAAGCCCTTTACATATATCATCTCATTCAGGATTAATTTCTTGGTAGGACGTGAGAAAAGAAACACAGGTCAGGAGAGACGGATGCACAACATACAGCCCTCAAACCAATAAATAAATAATTCACCTGGAACACTGTGCCTGTATGACGGCCCATCACCCCAGTGACTGAAAATAAAGTCATCCCCAGCACCTGGTGCACAGTTGGTGCTTAATAAATGTCGAATGAACCATGGATGCACAGGAACCATCTTTAAAAGGATCTGTCACTTTCCCTGCTTCCTTGAGCCACACAAAGCAAGTCTATATATAGAAACCACCCCAGCTGCACACTCGAGTAATGTGAGAGCAAATCATGAAGAAGCCCAGCTATGTCCACCTGCCAGGGGAGCTCCCAGCTGTTGGTGTCAAGGACCGGCGTGAAGTAACATGGAACCCCCACACTGATAAGACAGATTGCAGTTGTTTTTAAACAAACCATCACAGTGGCTCGGGGCTTCCCTCGAAGCAACCCCACACCTTCGGCCAAGAAACAAGGAGCTCAGTAGGCAGAGCTGCATCCTCCAGGCTCCACTGTCACAGACATCTTCCAGGCCATCTACAAACAGCTCTCAGGAGCCCACAGGCTGACAGGCGGCATCCGGAGATGATCAGATTTCTATCAGTACCGACACATGGCACTTCTCTCTGGCTGCCATTCAAGATGCCACTCCTCCTCTCCAGGGCTGCTAATACTTCCTGAACAATCAAGCCTTTAAGGACTGGCCCTGTATCAGTGGTACCCACCACCTCGCCAGTGTTCTGCCTGCCGCTGACAAACCCCCCGAACATGGTCTCAATTTCCCTGTGCCCCCTTCCTCTCAAAGATGGGCCCACACACCCATCTCCATCCCAGGCAATTAAGCAACACTGCCCCCAGACTCTCAACACCACAACAATCTTCCTCCTGACCTTCAGAGAACAACCCTCCCTGGCTGATTTTTCCTTCAGCCTTACGGCGTCAACTTGTTTCAGACTAAGTTCAAAACCACTGGCCTAACATCCTGGTGATTCCATGTATACTAAGAAGTCAGGATGTGATTCCTGCTGTGGAGGGAACACAGGGAATGCCGGGCACCAGTCATGCTGTGTTTCTTGATCTGGGTGCTTGTGACTGCAAAGGCGTGTTCAGTACATGAGAGCCACATGGGTTATTTGTAGGCTTCTCTGCATGTATCGGATTCATCTAGAGAAGGTTCATAAATAAAACTGCTGATTTACATGAATTCTCAGTGTGTTCTAGAGCTTAAGGGGCTGGAGCTGGGGGGTCAATTACTCCATATTTCATCCTCATAAGTCACAGGGTTTCTCAACAGCCTGAAAAACCAGTTGTTCCTGTGGTTGAGACCCACAGATCACACTGGGTTCAGAAACTTTCAAAAGCCCAGAAGGAAGGCAGCCACAGACGTGCTGCCATGGCACGTGGCTCCTGGGGACACTGAGCCAGAACCGATTTTGTCTGCTCCATGATGGGGCTTGCACAGCGACCACTTGGCCTTCTAGAAGAAAACAGCCAGCCAGCATGGTTTTCTGCAGAACGTCCTATTTGTAAAATCATGGGTGCTCACAGGGGATGGATGCTCTGATTGTAACATGAATTGTTTTCTGAGAACAGAGGCCATGCCGGCAGCGCCTGCCCCAACCCTTCACATTCACCTCCCCCTCTCAGCCTCTTCCCCGCTGGCCGGGGATGGGTGTGTTCCGGGAACTCACTACTCATGAGTCACCCTCCCAGGGCCTGACGGCTGCTCCTGGATCCTGATCAAGTTCTTTTAAGAGACTGGCTTTGGTGTTTGGGGTTCACGCTGCAATAACCTGCAAAAATAAAATGTCTTTTTCATGAGCAGACTGAGCAGCACATGAATGAATACATGAGCCTCAAGACGTCCTCCCCCAACCCCCACCTCCTCCACCCCCACTCCTGTGTAACAGGAAACACTCGTTTCTGAGTCCCTTGGTCAGAGAGTCATATGGTCACACCAGCCATTTAGCAACAGTGAATTTCTCATCACCTTATCCCAGCAGGGCTGCTCTGCTGGGCAGCTGGGGTGGGACACCATGGTCCAGGGGCAGCCTGGTCTTTGCTGGCCAGAGGACAAGGCAAAATTGGCCTGAGACCTGGGCTTATCCTAGCCTAGCTTCGTGCAGGCTGAGATCTCCAAAATATTTTACACTGCATAGATTCTTGGGCAGAAAAGTCTCTGTTGAGCCATACTGGATATACACTCTGAGAACAGATCAAACTTCAGTAAAATTAAATCTGTGCACTTTGCAGGAGGATGAATCTGAGGATGAGGCCCTGCCAAGAATAGCCCCTTCTGGGAATGAATGAGCGCCAAGTGAGTCAGGGAGAGGGTTCATGCTTCCTGGGGTGCTTTCTCCCTGAGGTTTCTCTGCTAGCTCCTCGGTCGAGCCTGGATGATGCCGACACCTGTGGTAAAACTTGACTCGATGGCCTTCTTGGAAGACAACCAGAAACAGACTCCAGACAGTACTGGGAGAAAAACGCCTGTGATGGGGACCCCAGAGATCTGGATTCAAATCCAGCTCTGGGACCATGGACGAGTCACTTCTCTCTGGACGTGGGTTTCCTCCTCTGTAAACCCCTCAAAGACATCAGCATCTCTCAAGTCCCCTGAGTGCTGGTGGCTTTTCAATTCCAGCACACCAGACTTGGTTTTTTTTCTAATTAATTGCCAACATTTCAAAATCTGGAGGGCTCTTGAGAATTTACAGATTTTACTTTAAAACCCCAAATTCTGGATTCTCTTGGGATATCAGCAGACCTGGCCACAGTGGACCCACATTACCCACAGGAGGTAGAAACTAGGAAACAGAAAGAGTTCCCAGAAAATAGAATGAACCACCCCAAGCTGATGCCCTGTGAACATTTAAGTTGGGGACTCGAGTTCATTCAGTTCAGTTCAGTTGCTCAGTTGTGTCCGACTCTTTGTGATCCCATGAATCGCAGCACACCAGGCCTCCCTGTTCAGTCTGCATTATTTTGTTCCTTTAACATATTGCTCAACTTTTTCATTTTTCACTTCAACTGGAACACTCACTCATGAATAACCTTTGAAGTCAAAATACCTCACAAGAACCAGTACAAACAATCTATTACGTGGGGCTCCATAAAGCAGGGGACATATATCCCAGCCTGCCAGCAATTCTAACACTGTCAGTCCAGGGACCCAGGGCGGTTAAAAAGTCCTCTCGGACCCTCTGACCTCCATGTGCTGTCTCCTCAACCCTCTACCCCTCAGCCAGGGACATATGTTGGGGAGCCAGGACAGTGAGGTCAGAGGTGGGCGGGTTTCTGACAAGGTTGGGGCCACATCTGCATTTTGTCATCCTTCTGGACAGGCCAGCATGTGCAACGCTGCCTCTGGGCCTGCCAAGTCACTGGCAGGGATGAAGCAACAAGTGAGTCGCGTTGCAGGCAGACGCGAGAAAGAAAGGCGCAGAGAAGAGAGACCAGGTGCATCGGGGACGAGAGGCTGGGGTCAGGAAGATGGGGCCTGGACCCATGTCTCTGTAAAGGAAGCACACAAGCCAGGAGGTGCAGGAGTGGAAACCCAGTTCTCAGGGCAGTCACACCTCATTGGTAATAATAATGTAATGACAGTGACAGTGAAAGGATCGGCAGCAGCAGGACTCAGTGAGCTCTTACTCTGNATGTCTCTGTAAAGGAAGCACACAAGCCAGGAGGTGCAGGAGTGGAAACCCAGTTCTCAGGGCAGTCACAGCTCACTGGTAATAATAATGTAATGACAGTGACAGTGAAAGGATCAGCGGCAGCAGGACTCAGTGAGCTCTTACTCTGTCGGGCACTGGGGTTATCATCATTATCCCCACTTTAGAGATGAGGAAACTGAGGCCCAGCAAGGTCACAGACTTGAGCAGGATCACGGGGCAACAGGTGGTGGAGTAGGAACCTGACTGGAAGCAGCTGCTTCCTGAATCTTGGGGCTCTCGGCTGCCTCGTGCGTTGTGCCTCTCATGTTCAGGATTCAGTGACTAAAACTCACAGTGCAATCTACCTGCATGCATGCTCCTCGCTGTGAAATAATGATGCTATTTACATTGACATCTAGATGCACAGATCACTCTGCACACAGAACCGTGCACGCTCCTCTTTATGCACGGCGTGGAGGACATTTAAGACGAACTCTGACCATTTGCAACCTGCAGCTTACTCGCCAGCTTTAGGTGTGCAAGTCACTGCACGTGTCTTTGGCCTTGTTCACAGTGAAGCGTCTGCCCCTTCAGAGACCTGACTCCCAGCACCCCAATCACCCAGAACAAAGGTGCCCAGTGTTTGAGAAAAAGCCCAAATAATGGGGAGGGAGGGTGTTTCTCTTGAAAGATAGTTACAAAGCTGTTTGACAAAATATATTGATACTGTGCTCCAAGGAAGAGACGTTTGGATCCTCACTCACTGTCTGTCAGTCTTCCTTTTACAGACACCATTAAACTTAAGAAGAACAGATTAGAAGCAGCAAAACCTAAAGAGGACAATGAGAAAAAGAAGAAGGTGGTAACGGGTGACACAGGTATCCAGAAAGGAGACCAAAAGGAAATTGCAGGATTTAGCACCAGGGCAGAGGTCTCAGCCCCACTCCCTGGTTAAAGGCACAGGGCTGTGTGCAAGGCTCTGTGATGAAGCTCTAAGTCAGCAACACAGAAAGTCAGAGGGGGAAGGTGAAACTGGGGCGGGCATCCCATTTCATAAAGCAGGGAGGCATGAAGCCTAATAAAGAAACACTTACTGGCACCGTTAATGAAAACAAAACATTTTAGGAATAGGTTGTAAAGTTCAACCACCTGGAACTGACGTGAACATGTTGGGTCTAAGCACATGATCTTGAACGAAGAATCTCACGGCTTTCTGCTCTAACGGGGAACTCCCTGGAGATTGCTCCTTCAGACACACTGCTGACGGTGTTTCAAGTTTGATATTGAGTCGCTCTGCACCCCATCTACCTGCAGGCAAGTCTATGCCTCCTCCTTTGCCCCCCCCCCCCAGAGGACACCTGGCACTGTGTGGAGACATTACTGGTTGTCACAGCTTAGAGGGGGAAGATCTGCTTGCATCTAGTGGGCAGAGGTGACAGACGATGCTGAACACCCCACCATGCACAGGACAATCCTTAACAACCAGGAACGACCCTGGCCAAAATGTTGCGGTGCCGAGGCTGAGAAACCCAGATCTAAACTGAGGCAAAGGCAGCAGGTGCCCCATCACTGTCATTTATTTCTGTCGTGTGACTGCGGACTTTCGCGTCTTCACCTGCGCTCGGGGATAATCACTCCCAAGCCCCGCTGGGCTCTATCGGGAATCAGGTTTTCAAAGTGCTTTGTGAATCACAGGTCTCCTTCCACCATCACCTCTCCCGTTGCCTGCAGAGCTTCTGACTTGACTGAGGGGAGAGAGAAGCAGTGGGATCTGGTTAGGTGGGAGGGGCCAGCACAGACTGGTCCTGGGTCCTGCATGGCACCCACTAAGGATGAGGACTCCCTCATGGAGTGCCTGTGAGGGACGATGCATCCTGAGAGAACCTGATGGGCTGAACAGCCCTGCTCCCCTTCAAGGGGAGCCAGGAAGAGTGTGGTTGATCATGGGCTGGGATCTACAGGGCAGGGCCTCAGCTCCATGACCTGCCTCACAAGTCAGGAACCACACTCCTCCAATACAACACAACAATAACAGCAACAATAATGATGAAGATGATGCTTAAAATGGATACTGCTCAAGAACTAAGCCCTCTTCTCGGATTATCTCATTTAATCCTCACAACCACCACGGGAGGGGGTAGGGTGACTACCTTCTCTTTACAGGTGAACTAAAATCACTTGTCCAAGGCCTCACAGCTCAAAACAAACTGGCCTTCACACCCAGGACTCAGATACCACCGTCCACAGCCTTAATGGCACCATCCTCTAAAACTATACCACTTGCATCACCACCTGGATTCCATTCTAGAAGAAAGCTGGAAACTCACCGGCAGAGACAGCACAATTTCAACTACAATAATCAATAATCATGTGTGTACACGCATGCCAAGGCAAGGAGGAAATTTCCTACAGTATTCACTGATTAAACAGTATTTACTGATGGGTAGTAGAATTACAAGTGATTTTTAAATTTCCTCTTTATATTTTTCTAAAATCCTCAAAAATTTTAGCAATAAATAAAAAGTAATAGCTAGCAATAAAATAAAAATAAACTTATAAAAGTAGAATGTTATAAAAATTTGTTTTTAATTTTTTAAACATCAGTTTCCTGCAAAAATTTATCAAAACACCTGAAATTACTGTCTAGACCAGAGGCTGGCAAACTGTAGTCCAACGGCCAACTCCAGCCCTCTGCCTGTTTGTATAAATAAAGTTTTATTGGTATTTAAAGATTTAAATGCAAGATATGACACCATAAATCTCTTAGAAGAGAACTTACACAAGACATTCTCTGACATAAATTTTCTTAGATTAGTCTCTGAAGGCAAAAGAAATAAAAGCAAAAATAAACAAATAGGGCCTAATCAAACTTAAAAGCTTTTTCATAGCAAAGGAAACCATCAACAAAATACAAAGACAACTTACAAAATGGGAGAAAAGATTTGCAAATGATGCACCCAGCAAGGGGTTACTTTCCAAAGTATATAAACAGCTCATGCAACTCAATATCAAAACAAACAACCCAATCAAACAATGGGCAGAAGACCAAAACAGATATTGCTCCAAAGAAGATCTATAGCCGGTCAACAGGCACATGAAAAGATAGTCACATCACTAATCATTAGAGAAATAAAAATCAAAACCATAATAAGGTATCATCTCACATTTCACATAGGTCGGAATTGCCATCATCAAAAAGTCTACAAATAATAAATGCCAGAGAGGATGTGAAGAAAAGAGAAACCTCCTACATTGTTGGCAGGAATGTAAATCGGTGCAGCCACTATAGAGAACAGTATGAAGGTTCCTTAAAAAACTAAAAATAAACCTACCATATGATCCAACAATCCCACTCATGTGCACATATCCACAAAAGATGATAACTCTAATTGGAAAAGATATATGTACCCCAATGTTCATAGCAGCACTACTGCAATAGGCAAGATATGGAAGCAACTTAAGTGCCCAGACAGATGAATGGACAAAGTAGTACAATGGAATGTTACTCAGCCACACACAGAAAATGAAACAATGCCATTTGCAACAACATGGATGGACCTGGAGATTGTCACAGTAAGTGAGGCAAGTCAGACAAAAATATTACTTACTTGTGGAATCTAAAAAAAAAAAAAAAAAGAAAATGATACAAATGAACTTACTTATAAAACAGAAACAGACTAACAGACATAGCAAAAAAACTTACTGTTACCAAAGGGGAAAGGAGGGAGGGATAAACTAGGAGTTTGGGATCAACAGATAGATACACAAAATAAACAAGGACATACTCCATAGCACAGGGAACTATATTACTAATCTATAATGGAAACGAATACACACACACATAACTGAATCACCTTGCTGTACACGTGAAACTAAGACAATGGAAGTCAACTGTACTTCAATTTTAAAAAAATTAATAAAGTTTCATCAGCACACAGCCATGTTCATCATTTACGTAAATGTCTAACGCCCACTCTTTTATACACCTGCCAGTTGAGCAGCATGTAGACACATGGGAACACTACACCCCGCTTTCTAATGTAGCCTGGAGATGGACCTCTTACTTCCCCGTTTCTAAATTTCCCCTCTCAATCAATTCATCCCTCAATGGATGAATCAGGAAGCTCATGAAACTACAGCCCCTCCTTAGAAAGGTATCCATACGATTTCATACTTTTATAAAATTTGGAAAAGGTATTTTAATAAAATTTGGAAAGGGATATTTTTGAAATCTTTTTCTGTTTATAATTTGAAGCCCCCACAAATTAGAAACATTTTCAGACTCTTCAAAACTGGATCTGCCCCTACATAATGCCCAGACACTTCCCCACCTAGTTCTACATTCAAGACCACATCACATTCAGCGGCAAGAAGGGTATTGTCCCACCAACCCCCAAGCAACTCTAGCCACGAAGAGCAGTTTGATTTCCAATCCCCAGATGGCAACTCTGGTGGACCGAGGAGCTGCCCTTCCAGAGACACCCAGGATCCACCAGGAAGCTCATGGAGCTGGCCAGTCCTGAGGGGAACCTGAGGGCACCGTGTCCACAGAAAGGAAAGAGGAACGTGCGCTCACACACACTGTCCTTCAGCCGTTCCTTAGCTCCACTGAAATCTCACCATCCAACACCATTTATGTATTTTCGTGACACACGTAATCTGTACTCTCCAATTACAGAGCCTCTGTAATCGGAGCACTTCCAAATAAGTGGCAGGTGGATGATCTAAAACTGCTTTCTAAAAAAGCAATGTGGCTTGGAAGAATAAGAAAGGGGGGATCAAATCACACAGTGTGCGTGCACC